>CM020179.1:6212236-6238214 GCA_009805545.1 Oryza longistaminata
AGATGAGTCATCTGTGACGGGCATTAAGGGCCATAATTAATGCCCGTCACAGATGACTCATCTATGACGGGCTATAGTTAATACCCGTCACAGATAAGGGTCATCTGTGATGGGCGCTAGTTGTGCTAGTTGTGGCCCGATTGAGATAGGTCATCTGTGACGGGTCATCTAGGTCAAAGCTATCGGTGACGGGCTTTACTTAGGGCCTGATTGAGATAGAATCATCCGTGACGGCCGTTTGTCCGATTGAGATAGCTCTTCATATCAGTGACTTCTAGCCTGTGACGGACGCCATACCCGATTGAGATGGGGCTTACCGCCCGATTGAGATGAGGGTATCCGTTCTAGTGTGTGCCAAACAGGCCCTATATGTACCGGGTACCCACACGGCCTTCATATTCAACTCGAGATAGAAGGTGGGCCCAACGGCGGATCAAGTGGGTGGTCCGGAAAAAAAAATCGCTACCGACTTGGGAAAATCAGAAAAAAAGAGAGAAAGAAATCGAAGCTACGCGCCGCACCCGTAGGGTTTAGGGAGTCGCGGCGCGATCGAATCAACGTACTTTAGACTTGGACGCCTCGTGTTCCGCCGCCCCGCCCGCGATTCGGTCTCGCCGTCGCCGATTTGAGTTCACGCGGATACAGGCAGACAGCCAAGCACGCAGCCACGTCGACGCAGCCAGCAGCCTCTCCGCGACTCCGCGAGGCCCTACTGCACGAGACCGTGACGGCGTCCATGCTAGCGCGACCGGTGAGGACGCGAGGCGGCGACCTGGACGTACGGCTCATGGCTGGACGACTCCTCTCGTCATCGTCGTGAGGCAAGGCAGTGCATGTGGGTGCGGTGGCATGCGGCGGGGTGCATCGACCAGCGGCGGCGTGTGGGAGCGGCCTGCGTCGGGTGCGTGTGCATCGGCCGGCAACAATGGCGTCCAATCAGCTAGCAAGCAACACGCAACGAATCAAGGGAACAGGTAAATGTTGATTAATGATTAGCCGATTATGGCAATGTACTGTTCTTTTTAACTTTTAGTTTCGATCCTTCACATCTTACTCTACTATTCTATTAATATAGATATGGTTGAAATATGAAGATAGGTGATGGACAGATTTTATTGCCATTAAAAACCCTAGACCCAACAAGAAATACTATAGCAATGAAGCAATCTAGCCATATATGTTTTTTTCAAGATAAATTCTTACTTCGATCGTTGTTAATTTTAAGATCTTTCTAAGATGACTTATTAATATAACTTGTTGCACTTTTGGCTAATTTTATTATCTACATTTAGTATTATATATATTGGCATTATTACCTTTGCGACGTTCAAACGATTTTATAAGTCGGACCACCCATACACTAAATTCTAGATACGCCATTGGGTAGGCCAGATTCATATATTATGTAATAAAGTAGGAGTCGGTTGCTATGTTGCCTTGTATCTTAATGTAGGGTATAAAGCTCTAACTGGGTATTACCATGTAATAGATTAGGAAACTGATACTGTGTCTGACTAGGTTTCTCCTTTGTAACCCTGTCCCCAACCTATATAAGACGGACAGGGAACCCCTCCAGGGGCATGAACAAATATTCACAACCAGATCGTAAATCAATACACAACTCGGCGGATACAATCCCTGAACAGGAGTAGTGTAGGGTATTGAGAAGACCTGAACCTGTCTAAATCCTTGTCCTCGCATCTATTTATTTTTAGGTCTTGTGCGCTACCCCTTTTCATATTGCCGAATTTCAGTTTCGACAGTTGGCGCGCTAGGTATGCGAGCGTCGAGTTTTCTATGGTGAAGTGTGATGGAACTATTTGCTGGGATCGTTGCCACTACCTTCGTCTCGGGCCATGTTTTTCACAAGAAGAGGCTGGAGAGATCGTCGATCAGGAGCTGGCAACAATATCATTATTCTTGTTGAGGCAGTCATTTTCGTCAAATAAACTTTGGGGCTGTTTAGTTCCAAAAACTTTTTTCAAAAACATCACATCGAATCTTTGAATACATACATAGAGCATTAAAATATAGATTAAAAAAACTAATTGCACAGTTAGGGAGGAAATCGCGAGACGAATCTTTTGAGCCTAATTAGTCCATAGTTAGCCATAAGTGTTACTGTAACCCACATGTGCTAATGATGGATTAATTTGGCTCAAAAGATTCTTCTCGCAATTTCCAGGCGAGTTATGAAATTAGTTTTTTCATTCGTGTCAAAAACCCCTTCCGACATTCAGTCAAACGTCCGATGTGATACCTAAAATTTTTTATTTTTTACCAACTAAACGTGCCCAAATCTGTGGGATCGAATTTGTCACCGCTATGTTTGTTGGTTCAGCTGTTTCGTTCAAGAAAGCTGCCACGATCATCATCCAGTCGGTTCAATCAATTTGGTCATATCAATCTGTATATCAGCCACTGTATGACAGATCAACTCCCAGCAGCCGGCGTCTTTTTTTTTTTTTTTCAATATCAGCAAGATTGAATTATCAGTCCGAAGCAGAGTCAACGTGGAGTCCGAGCCAACGTCATTAGCATTTGCACGTAACCCATCAAGCAACCAGGGAGGAATTCATTGGTCAAATGATTCATCTAGATCATGAGATATGTATACCTTCAGTCGTACCTACAGGGATAACAATATACAGATTGGTTCCTAAATTTGGTTCGAGTGCAACTTTTGGAGCAAGGCCACTTGTGGGGATACGTTGCACTTCGCCTGGCGATTTTGTCTTCACCGTTGGCCGTCTCGTCTGCCGTCAACGGGTGTTCCTGGCTACACGGCTGGCCTATTATGTCGCCATTGATGGACGTCTTCGCTTTCACTGTCGACCGCCTCGTTCGTCGCCGACTGGTTTCTTCACCTACACGGCTGGCCTATTACGGCACCGTCAATGGGCATTTTTCACCTTCACCGCCGGTCGCCGAAGCTACTTTCACGGTTGGTGTCTTCAACGTCGTTGATGGACGACATTGTCCCTACATCGATCACCTCTGCCGTCACCAAGGAGAATACCGAAAAACTATCATTAATTTTCTTATTTATATAATATTTTTCTTTTCCTCTGCCTCACTACATCAATTGGTTCTACATTGAGTAGTGAATTGGGGGCTACAAATGTTATATCATATTTTTTTTCAACAATTTTCATAATTTTCCTTGCGAAATAATCCGAGTAAAAAAGTACCTATCGAGTTATGGAGCTTTATTTCCCTATGCTTTCCGTTTGGCTTGTCGATGGATAGTTGCCTTTGGGCTAATTCCTAGCATCTCGGGCTCATTGGATGGAGTGTATAACGCAAGGTGTTAAATAGTCGGAAGAAATCAAAACCATAGGGATAAGATAATTTGTTTCCTGCTCTTAACAATTGCAAAAGAACCCGAGTAGTAAATTTTGATCCATGAAATTTTGTTCCATTAATGACAAATATCATGTCAATGACTAGTCGGGTAGAGTGTTTAAACGTAAGGAGACATCTTCTCGGAGAAATCAAAATTGACAAGAGCAGAAATACATATTTGTAAACATTTCAAAATACTTGAATTTTCCTCAAGTATTGTATTTACATCAGAGTAGAAATATATATTTATACTGCAGGATCCAAATCCAGATATGCATAGTAGAGATTCATGGCTATAGGCTTATCTCCTAGGCTTCGGGAATGGATAAGTCAGAACATCACCACCGGCTTGCCTTCGTCGCCGCCGACTGGTGTATTTACCTATACTGTTGGTTGGTCACACCACCGTTGTTGGGCGTCCACGTCTTCACTACCGCCGACTGGTGTCTCCGCCTACACGGTTGGTTGGTCACACCACCGTGGTTGGGCGTCCACATCTTCACCGCCGATTGGTGTCCTCGCCTACACGGTTTGTTGGTCACACCACCATTGTTGGGCGTCCCGGCCTACCTTCGCCGCTGACAACTGGTGTTCTCACCTACACGGCTGGGCCTATTATGCCACCATTGATGGGAGCCTACGTCTTCACCATCGGCTTGCCTATGTCACCGCCGACTGGTGTTCTCACCTGCACGGCTGGACCTATTATGCCACCGTTGATGGGAGCCTACGTCTTCACCGTCGGCGTGCCTTCGCCGCCGCCGACTAGTGTCATCGCCTACACAGTTGGTTGGTCACACCACTGCTAATGGGCGTCATTATCTACACCTCCGGCAGCCTTGTCTGCCGCCAACTGGTTCCTTCGCCATAACAGCTACGCAACTTCGCCACCGCTAATGGGCGTCATTATCTATACCTTCGGTCGCCTTGTCTTCCACCGACTGGTTCCTTTGCCGTCATAGCTACGCAACTTCGCCACTGCTGATGGGCGTCATCGTCTTCACCGTTGGCCACCTTGTCTACCGTCGCGTAGCGTATTCGCCTCCACGACAAGCCTATTATGCCACCGCTAATGGCCGTCATCATCTTCACCGCCAGCCGCATCGTTTGCTGCCAACTGATTTCTTCGCCGCTACGGCTACGCGTCTCTGTCATCGTTGTTGGTACCTTGTCTTCGCCACTGGTTTGCTTCTGTTGCCACTGATTCGTGTCCATGTCATCACGGCTGTGCAACCCTGTCACCATTTTGGGGCGACTTCATCTTCATCGTCTTCGGCACCGGCAAACTCTATTGCTTCTACTTCGGTACTTTGCCAACTACGACGTCTCCGAGAGCCTCGACATCTCAGCATTTGCCACCATATTCGACACCGCACTAATCTACTACAACAAGTGGTGCTCCAATCTTCAAGATTTCTACTCAAACATCCTCAACACGTATCTTCACACAAGCAATGGCTACTTGACGACAAGCTATAGTTTATGACTCTATGTTCAGTTGTTTCCCAACTAAGCATAGAGTCGGGGGCTACGCAAATATAAGGTTAATAATTCGACAAAGCTTTATATCAAGATGAAGCAATCAATTAATTAGCCAATAAGTCATCTTCGGGAGTCATTATCTTCGTCTTCATTTTAGAGTAGTCGTTCTATTTTAGCAACTCCAATTATTTCACCTGTAATTTTATTTTTTGGACGCTGCCACAATCTACTTCAAATTTCTCAAGTATCAAGTTCAAGATTTAATCTACATGTTTGGGAGTTTGGAGTTATCAATCAATCAACTCAGATTGTACGAGTTGGACAACAACATCATAAACTTTCTTTCAAGTGAAGCATCTTCTACAGCTACAAGACCGAGTTCTATTGCCATCATCATACATCAAAAAGGCGTTGCATCAATCTTCGTCATGCACGTGCTAGCGCCAAGGAAACTACTCGAGCTTCAATACCTTCTTAACAATTTGATGGATTATTGTCACAGACATCATCACCAGCACCTCTACTTCCTTGGCTCTGACGTCTCCACCGTTGCTAATGGGTGACTACGTCTTCTCCTTCGTTTGTTTCTGTCATCATCAACTTGTTATTTCGCCTTCACGGTTGGCCTACTACGCAACGGCTGATGGGCGACTGTAAGTTCAAGTGCCTTAATTTGGTTTTGGTGATTAATGACAAATCTAACTATATGAGACTAACGTTTTTGTGAGCCTTTCTTTGACTAGTCTCGTTTGGATATGAAAATAAAAATGATGAGAGGTATGTATTAAACTTTACATATTCTAACTTGGTATCTCTTGTGGATCCAAAATATAGTGTGAGCTCCGTTATTGATCTTGATTGATTATGTGGATATGTGTTCCTTTATATCCATATGTATGCACATCTTGAGGGGGAGCTTATTCTATATTTTGTTTATTATAAGATCTCTACCTTGATTTGAAATCATCTTTCATCTCATCTCTCTATATTGTTTATATCGAGTTATTATGTATCACCAAAAAGAGAAAAGCTTGAAAGATCTTGGATTAAACAATTTGTGTAATTGTTGCTTTGATGATAGATGATAAACCGATGTTTATGGGATTAACCTCTCTTTTTCATAAGTTGTCAACTAGGTTATTTCCCGATGATGAGATGTGGTAGATATGCATTCTTTGGTGATGGACCTTAATCACGATAAGGATGAAATGCATGGAGATAAAACAAAAGGAATCGGGTGAGGAGGAGGTCCGTTGGTTGCTCCAAGGACACATGAAGAACTGTTTGGTAGCTTTCCAGATGGAACCCTGGATCTTCAATTATTTGGCTGATTACCTTCGAAGGAACGAACTTGTCCTTGACACGAGAATCAAGATCGAGGAGAAACATGGATTCTTTCTTTAGATGCTCCGCCATAACTCTTCCTATGAGGATCTCCAGGTCCAATTTGACCATAGCAATGATACATTTCACCGCCACCTAAACCACTTCTTCAAGCATGTTCTGCCAGGTCTTGTTCGTGAGTTCCTGAAACCTCCCAACCCCAATCTAGTCCATCCAAAAATTCCCACAAATCCAAGATTCTTTCCTTTCTTCAAAGACTGCCTTGGTGCCATTGGTGGCACTAACATTCCTATTTCAATTGCCTCTGAAAAAGCTGCCCCTTTTAGAAATAGGAAGTCAACACTGAGCATCAATGTTATGATTGCTTGTGATTTTGACCATAAGATCACGTATGTTTCTAGTGGATGGGAGGGTTCTGCTATGGACTTTAGAGTGTTGAGGTCTGCTATGAGCAAAGGATTCGAGGTGCCTCCAGGCAAGGCTTATCTTGTCGATGGCGGGTACGCAAACACCTCTTCTTTTCTAGCACCGTATCGGGGAGTCAAATACCACTTAAAAGAGTTTGGGGCTGGACATAGAAGACCACAAAATCCTAAAGAGTTGTTTAATCATCGCCATGCGCTACGATGTGGAAAGGACTCTAGGAGTTCTTAAGAAGCGCTTTCCTATTCTTAAAGTCGCAACATTCCACAAGTTGAAGAATCAAGTCAAAATACCCATTGCAACCGCTATATTTCACAATCTAATCAGGGAAATGGAAGGAGATGAGTTGTGGCTGGATGATCAGCCAGATAATATCGACCCAACAGACTTTGTTGATTTGCCAAGTGGTCATCAAGGCAATATAGCTAGCAGTGAAGAGGGCAATGCATTGAGAGACTCAATTGCTCAAGAGATGTGGGTCCAGTATCAGCAGCATGTACATTAGTCGACATTAGTCATGAGTCATGTAATAATTGAATAAAGTCATGTATAATATGAGTCATCATGTAATAGTTGAATAAATTCATGTATAATATGACAGCTATGGTTGGAAGAGGTTCGCCAAAACTCAGTATGATTCCAAAGGGATCTCCTAAGTTTGGTAGGATGCTATCTGCAGCAAGTACTAGGATGAAGACAGTCTCTCCTCAAAGCATACTTGCTATGAGGAAATTACTACATGTTTATTTGTCCTCCCTTCGACAAGAAGATATATCTGCAGAGGGCAACCGAGGATGGTGTTGTCTAACAAGGTGTGTGATTTTTTGGCCAATTTAGGGATTCCATGGCGTTGAAAAGAAAGCGGATTGGTCTTTGTTTGATGACCACTGCAGGTATATCTCTGTCCCCTTGTGTAGATGTGTGCATCCTGACCTCCGCATTGCATCTATGCTCATGCTCTTGGGTTTTATTTTTACTTGTTAATGCCATGGCGATGCTATTTTGTTAAGCACGCAATTGTCTTGGTGGCTTTTGACTTGAATTTATACTTTGCTTTTCTTCCTGAAGTTCACGCGGTCTAAAGTACCCGTACATGGCAAAGCGACTAGCTTGCATGGTTATCTCAGGAGCTGTTAGTGCAGACTGTCTTGACATACTCCAGCCAGCCCGTTTGCACCAGGGGACACTTACAGAGGTAGCTGCTTTATTTCAGAACTATTGTTAATTTCAGAACATAATCTTTTCAACTAATTCATGTCCTGTAATGTTATTTGTCGGGTGCTTACTTGAACAATGTAATAATATAGATGGAGGAAGAGTTTGCGTTGTTGGATTCCACTTTTAGGAAGGCAGGGTTTCAGGAAGAAATCACAACTTGTATCCTTCATTTTTCTCACTTGTGTTATTTATGGCCAAGCAGTGTTGAACACTAATACTGATAAAGATACGTAATAGAATGGATCGAATGCATATTTCAATCTCGCCCAACTTATCTTTTCTTATCTATTTTTCTTTGACAAATTAGTTTTGACCAAAGAGTGGTACATCAATGTGCTGGCAAGGATACGCATAAATGCATTCCGCATTGAACTGGTTGCAAGTTCATATGAGGACCTTCTATCCTCAGCAGTAGCCTCAGTATCTTGTGATGCGGCAGTTGGCAATGCTGTCTATATGCTTCCCTCTTTCTATAACCATGACTGTGGTATGTCTTTTGACCTTGCGCTGTTGAACTAAAGCAATATTTAACTTCCTTTTGCCTACGGAATATTTAAACAGTGTGTCTTGCCATGAGATACAGGAATTTGTTATTGCCTTTTTGTTGTGATGCAGTAAATGGTGACTGTTATTTCTAAATTCTTCATTAGCATATGTTTATATCTAGTATTGACTGATTGGTTTACCGAAATTATTCTCGTCGACTTAATATCATCGAGTTTTGTGGAACCTTTTGGTTATTAATCACTTTAGATAATTAGAAAACAAAAGTCGTTTCATTCCGAGTAATTTTTTTTTACTTGGATCAATATTATCGCGCTTATTTTTCTTTGAAATTTGAGACCCAATCACTCACCATCTCCCATTATTAACTTTCAGATCCAAATACTCACATAGTTTGGTTGGCCAGCGCAGACGCGAGATTAAAGGCCCTCCGCAACATCGAAGAAGGTACATAAATCTGCGGTGCGCTGGCCCAGTTATTCTATCACCAGCCATTGAGCGCAGTTGAACAGAAAGACAAACACACCGATGGCTGCCAAAATTGTTGATACTGTGGATGTTGCATCTGCTATATACTACAGGTGAAGAGCTGCGCATCTGCTACATTGACGCGAGCATGGACGTCGACGCCCGTCAGAGGATTCTCGCCGACGGATTTGGCTTCGAATGCCGCTGCCAACGGTGCTTGTCTGGAGATTAAAACACCATCCCTTTTTCGTTGTGTTTTCCATCCTTTTGGCATGCACATTGAAGCCAACCGAGGTTAATTACCATTGTAAACTTTTCAAAGATCAGTTGAAGCCAGGAGTCACCAATGTAACTGCCAGGTGCTCCTGTTTGGAAGATTTGTAACGTGTTGGTGTGTGTGTGTCGACAAGAGTACGAATACTGAATGTTGTTGATTATTACCCCGATGTTTAAGCATTAGACTTTTGGACATTATTAGACATTTGTTTGACATGTTACTGCCATGCCAATAACATTGGTGTTTACAGAATGTCTTGTTGTATGCTGCAACTTTAATTTATGGATAAGAGGGTATTTGTTCTATTTTCTTGATGCATTCTCCCAAGTGTTGCAGTTCATCTGTACCACTGTACAACACGTCATGCATAGACATCCAGTCCTATCTATAACATTGAAGATTACTGATGTGCAACATTTCATGCCAAAATAAATAGCAGATCTGGCACTCTAGCGCATCCACAAGAAAGCATGATATTGTGTCCATATGATTGTTCATGTTATTACCACTTAGCACTATCTGTCAAATTAGAACCCAAAATACTGTCCACAATCTGTTTTGTCAGGTTTTGCATAAGCGGAAGAAATAGCTTATATCAAAGACACTCTAACCTTATAGTATTGGCAACCGAGAGATCAGCTTGTCTGTCATTAATGATAGAAGGTCCAAGCACATCAGTTACAAAAACCAGCCAATACATAACTCAAGCAGCTTATACCAAAATGGAATTTTGATATCTGTCAACACAATGCCACCTAAACATGGCTTGGGAAGGGTGGGTAAGAGACTGAATCGTATGCAATGCGTTGCATCCTGGATGACAGTGTGGATCCCTTCTACGCCCGGTCAACTAGCGGAAAGGGCATGGAAGAGATCAAAACTAAAATTCATGGGTATGCAAGGGAATGAGCAAAATTCAAGGGCGTAGAAGGGATTAGGTGAAATTTCAGGGGTACACAAGAAATTCTCTCTTAAATCTATGCTAAGCAACTTACGTGCGCCCAGTTATATCCTTCCATAACTAATTGATGAGCCCGGGCTACAAGTTTGAGATTATTGGTATGGTTAAACTGCTCCGATATGTCCTGAAAAATTGAATGTGTACGGTTGAGAACAGAACAGATAGTCTATTAATAGATGAAAGAAAATTAATGGAAAAGAGAGTATTTAGTACCTGGCCAAAAGTGTAGCCAGCACCACGAGGAGATATGCCCCAACCGCATCGATCATCCGGGTCAGACCATAGAAGATCACACATTGGTCCCTCATGAGGGACCTCTTGAACACGATCTAAGCTGCGAACACTATCAAGATTGTCGATTGATGGCGATAAACCACCATGGAGGCAGAAAATCTCTGATTCAACCTTCAACCAAGACAATAATTTAACATCAATAAAATTTTCTGAACAAATAAAAAATGATTTCTAAACTTCTGAGCGAGAACAGAAACATCAACTGGTTATTAAGAGGAAGCTATGGAGCTATAATAGGTAGATGACAAGAATTGTGTCAGATATATTAACACCAAACACCAAGTTAAAATTCTACAGGCCAATCAACAGGTAAAAAATGATAGATCAAATAAAGAATTTCAACTGGTCTTGCACATATATTATCAACTCCAGGAAACAAAAGGAACAGGAAAGAACCAACAATTATGGCTGCATAAACACTTGGTTGCCTACAGTTGTTACAGCAATTTTGGTTTTCAGGAAGAGGAAAAGCTTAATCAGTAATTAAGGCAGTGACACAAGGGATGCCAGCATTATTGACCCCCTTGGAGACAAAACTCATTCAAGAAACAATCCAAAAATTATCTACAAGCACCAGAAACTAATCAGTCCAAAGAGGACACACGTTTAGACTACTGAGGCCAGATTTTATTTTAGAGAGTAGTGGTTGCCAAAAGTTGATAAAGTAGCACATGAATAGATGATAATAAGTGGGTTCCATCTGAGACTAACTTAATCTGGTATTGGCTTCAGATTTTCGTACAGAACATTGAGCAATGTTCATACAGAATGTCAATTTTAAAAGAACAATAGAAAAAAAATCATAGAAGGAAGAGGACTACAAGTTGAGCACGCACCAATGCTGTCAATGGAAAATAGTCAAAAAGATCGGTGAAGATCTTCCAGACATTTGCACTTCCATACCTAATCAAAAAGCAGAACAAGATCAATCAATAAAAAAAATCAAGCTTGTCCACTTTGTATTCACAAGTCAATACTACAAAAATCAACTTAGATAGACTAGAGTTTTCCAAACTATTAACTTTCGCATAGATACAGAATAAGTAGACTTTCAAGCACCTAAACTGACTCACTTTCGTAGGCATTCGTCGTAGAATCCATACACCTGTGTGATCTGCAATTATTGAAGATTTCAAGACAGTTTAAACAAAGATGGAATGAAGAGCAAACATCATCTAGATGAGTCCAAATGAAGAAATGGTTTAAGAAGAAAGGTTGCATTTTAGAATGAGAAGGTTTCTGTTTTAAATTTATTTGAGGGCGGGAAAAGAAAACAAACAATAGAATCATCTCATGGGCATGATGAAATCTACATACCTGCCGACTCTCATGGTTTCCACGAAGGATTGTAATCCGCTGTGGGTAGCGCACCTTCAGTGCAACCAAAAGCTGGGCAATGGTACCACATCATGTGAACAAGTAATACAAAAGAAATTAGGCTTCAATACCATTAACTTAAACACAAATATTGCCGATACATCTGCTAGGTTTGAAACAAAGAGCTGCCAAACCATGATGCACATGGTAAAACATGGTAGGGCCAAACGTCGTAAACAAACAAACCATAAGCATGACATTGTTGAACTTCAATTAAAATTTCAGCAAACAAAATCAAAACTCAGGAGACTTACTGTAACAGTCTCAACAGAATAGTAGCCACGATCTACATAATCTCCCATAAACAAATAATTTGTATCTGGACACTGGTAAACAGTACAAAACAAATGTCAGCTTTTAAAGCATGAAACAAAGACCAAAGAGAGCAGAAAGAAACAAAACTAATGCCAATGGATTGAGTACCTTCCCACCAATCCGAAAGAGCTCTACTAGATCATGGAATTGCCCATGGATATCACCACAAATTGTGACTGGGCTCTTAACTGGCTGTATGTAAAGTAAACAAATGGTTATAGTCATATCTTATATTTTCCTAGACCTTATAACATAAAGGCATACCTAATATGTTGACATTGGGTAAAATATTTGTGCCCCCTCAACATGCATAGTTACAAGTACAGAACATCACCATGCTTGTCTTAGTCGCATATACATAAAAGATTGTTCTTTGTGGTGCAATCAATGATTAATTAGTTGTGCTGACAAAAAATAAGGAATACCAGACATAAGTCACCCTTTTGGTTGTAGCTATACACATTTAAATTGCTAGAGATGAAAACAAAATGTGAGCGGCTATGCTATGTCCGGACTGAAGCTATAAGGTTCTCTGTAATTTTAATAAGAAAATTATCTTATTATGTAGGTTTCCATTGAAGCTCGAAGAAATAAAAAAGGTGAGCAAGTACAGAAGGAAAACATCGCAGTTCTGGGTATATGAGCGTGCTGGCTGGAGGGGTGAAACATATCCTTGTTGTAAACACCCTAGAGTTGTGATGGGTTTGAAAGTCACTCACCCTAATTTCAGATCTTCCCCCACATTTTTCACTAGATATCTTCCCAATACCCACCAGCATACAGAATGTGCTGACGGTAACAATATAATCCGCAGATGGAAGATACCTTCATACCAATCCCACTCAGATACTTCCTCCGTTTCATATTATAAGACTTTCTAGCATTGCCCACATTCATATAGATGTTAATAAATCTAGGCACACATATATATCTAGATTCATTAACATCTATATGAATGTGGGCAATGCTAGAAAATCTTATAACCTGAAACGGAGGTAGTAATAAATAAAAAAATATCAACTTCTTGCATGGGAAAAGCATGATACCGCAAAAAACCATTATTTTTCATGTCCATATCGAGCTAGATCCTCTCACAATAAAAACTGAAATGAGCATGCCAACTACAAACAGCACAGTCACCATATCGCTGGTGTTACTCGGGCTGATTAGAGCCACACACACAGTCACCATTTTTATCAGAAGCAACCGGCAATCAATACTTTCAGCCCAGCACGCATACCATCATCATACTGCAGGGCATGGCATAATCGCAGGAGAGCTCCACCGTACCTGAACGTTGCTTTCTTCCATCAATATCTCCTTCGCCTTCTCGCACAACGTCTTGACCTGAAAGCGGGCCTTGGTTAGTTAGTACCAGAGGCAAAAGACTCACGGATTCCAGTACATTTCCATTGGTCAACCCAAGGCATGACGCATGTCACCGAATTTTTTTTTTAAAAATCGGTAATACCTCCAACCGTCATTAGGGAGCAATCTCAGCCGTCCAGGGGAACCCTGGATCAAATGGAGCTGCTGGAGGTTCGGCCGAACCTGGGGCCGGCCCAATCCTGCCCAATTTCGGCTAGCGGCCTCCTCTGTTGCTTCTCTTCGCAGACTTGTGAATTTTGGCCCGATTCGTCGTGTCAATTCTGAGTTCTTGGCCCATTCATATATAAGTCTGGTTCTCGACATCGTCCGATTGATTTATCGTCTAAGTTGATGTCGATTCTCCTCCACTTTATTGTCATCCTCTGCAAAAGGTTAGTATACCTAATACTAGTGGAATATTATTATTCTAACAGATATATACATTGCAAGCATCACTAGTTCTCCTCTATTTTGGTAATATTGACGGTCGAAACTGATCGATAACGACCATCAACACAGGGAAGGGAGAAAAGAACGAACAGAGTATGGGCTTGGCCCATATTACTTTGTGTGCTGACGTGGCGTCCGACGTGGCAAAAACCACGGTAAAACACAGCCCGAGGGGGTTAAGTGTTCGGTATTGACAGTTTGAGGGTGTATTATACCCGGTTTTTGTAGTTCGGGGGTGTATTTTAGAGAAGCATAAGAGTTCAAGGGTGTAAAATGGACTTTTCCCTTAGTTTTTTCCCCATGCACATCTGTTCTAGACTTAAAATTTTGTTAGATGGTGGCTGCTTATCACAACATTGTTGTATTTTTCTTTTCAGAGATTGTATATTAATTTTACTGGTATTTGAGGATTGAGAAGCAAGGGATGCGTATATACACTTGAATTTGAACTCTGACTCAATAGAGATCGCCATATCAATAACGAATAATGTGGACTTCAAATTGCTGTATAGAATGGGTTGTCTGTTCAATAACAAAATTTTTTTCTACCTTGATTTATTTCCTGCTACTTTTCTTTGCCCACGCTGCATTGTGTGGAGTGAGAGCAAGAACAGTCCTGGACATTTGAGCAACAAGTTGAATCTAAACAAAGAATATAATGAAAATCTATGTAAACAAAATGAATCTGCATCTTGTTCAATTCTCTCAAGTACACTAATGTTTCGTAGCAGAACCGACGGATTTGCAGATGGGGCACCAATTCTTTTGCCGAAGCCATTGTTGGATGCAAGCAAGATGATAGTAATGCTTGCACGCCATCTCGGCCACCTCCTCGGCAGGTAAATATTCCTCCTGAAAAGATAAGCAGGAGAAGGAACATGTCCACATGTCATCACCAGATTATCTTTTCAAGTACTAAGAAGTTTCTTCAGCAAATCCAGTGCCTGAATTTATGTTTGATTGATTGGTACATCATAGTTTTCAGTACAGTATATTAGTCATTCATCTCGAAATTAAATAACAGAAATGTTCTTGGCCCAAATTTTCATGGCATTTTAGACTAGTTTACTATATAGTAGTATTATATCATCTGATTGACTTATAATGGTTTGTATGTTAAAATATATTTAGCATCGACAGTAAGGATATAAAACTCATTATTCCTTTTCTTTTGCTGCATGTCTTGGAAGAAGTGTTGACAGTAAGGAATTAAGGATATCATAAATAACCAGAGCAACTCACATATCATCAAACTATAGATCATTCTAATGATGCAATGCTAGTAAATGAACATACCTGGCATATTATGCATTTGATATCACCATCTTCATGACTTGTTGAAGCTGAGGGCACATAGTGGATTCTCTTCAGACAATTTGACAGTTCATCCTCTGAAAGGCCAGTGCTCACGGTACCAATTGTTTCCCCTAGAGCAAGCAATTCCTAGAATGCCACACAACCAACATCAAACAAACGGAAAGGAATAAATTCCAAACAAAAGGTTCTTGGGGCTAAAATGTTTACATGAATAAATATGGACTTTAGTACCAGCTCTCTTAGAACTGAATAATAGATATACCTCATAAGACATGTCGTCGATGTCCATTCTCATTCCTCTATGCCTATCACTGGAAGCATCCTGCAAGACAATAAAGAATTGAACTCTATGTTTCAAAGTGGTCAGCAACAAAATGCAAGAGGATTGCATTTCCTCTGCATCGGTACATTCTTTTCTTGACATAATAATAAATACATTCTCAGAACATCTACAGGGTGGATACTGCAAATCCATTATGGAAGTAACAATGGAAAGGCGTACCTCATCACTTTCATCCACACCGAAGCGCCAGTATTCAGTGGAGTCATTCAAACTGTTTTCCAAATGAGATACTGGTTCTTCTTGATTTCTGCTTCTATGTCTCAACAAGCTTTGAGGAACAAACCTGCCGGTAGGTCCTTGAAAATCAGCTCTCCTATGCACATTTGCTCCAGAATTTCCACCACTATCACTACGCATTCTGGCAGTGCTTCCATTTGTGCCTCCATCCTTCCTTGTCTTTGGAACTGATCGATGCAATGGTCTTGAAATTGATCTACTACTACTACTCAAGGAACCTGCACTAGATGTGTTTGATGATGATGGGCTACTCCCTCCACTCAATGAGCGCTTCCTCGACGAATTTACTCTTTCTTTCAAATGGTCCAGAAGATCCTGTCCAGCAGTTTCTCTTCTAGGTCTGTTGCCGGTTTCGCTACAGGTGCCGGCTGCATTCCTGCTGCTGCCACAAGCCATTCTTCCTTGAGGTAACAGCCTGTTGGATCCACTGACAAGTTGTGATCTCTGAGGAATCACTGCTTCTTTGGTTGGCCTGCGCATTTTCTTCTCTTTGTCGCGGAAAAGCTTACTGCTACAGCCAGTGCGCGTACAGCAAGCGGTCGCTTTGTGGCGCGGGCTATCTTCCCTATATACAAGGATTGAGCCCCCTTTGGTCAATAGAAGGCCACCAACTGTTCTCCTCCCCATGGTTTCGTCCATATTCAACTGAAAAAAAAAGGAAGCAAGCTCAAGTTTAAGAGATGAATAAGTCATCATCAACTAGGTCAACAGAATATCACAATTGGACCGAGGGCATAATTAACATGTTAAAATCAAACAAAGCTTTAGGTGATACAAAACAATGAAGTGCTCCCTTATAATTCACAAACAACTAAAGTGGGAAGAGATCTCCACAAATAATTTGCAGAATAAGTATTTTTCTACTGTCCAAAACTTTGCAGCATCAGCAGGTCAGAACAAGATAATGGATGAAACCAAGAATTTGCCACCAATCAAAATCAAGTATAATGCAGACCACATATGGTGACAATCATGAAAACAACGGTTCTTGAAATTAAGAATCAACAAAAAAAAAACACATATAAACCGATAAAACTAGACCTGCTCATCATGAAAGCACAACCAAAGACGACATCGACATCTGTGCAGATACAGTTGTGGGCAATGTGACCAAAACAAACAGCATTGTCAGAAGACAACTTCAGTTAGGTGAATCCTACATACAAATTAACTCTACATATAGATTAGGTCTTGAGGTGCTTCTTACAACCATAAGGCTTATGCAAGGATGAAAAGCCTTTTATCATTCTACCGGACAAAAAAAAAATAAAAAGAAAGGAAAAGTTACTGGTAGTCTAGTACTGCCCCCTTTCTAGCTGAGATCATTGCCTTTTGCTGAAAGATGAATCCACTCATACCCACACTACCACGCCAAGCCACCATTGAATCAAGACATGAAACATGATCCTTAAAAGTATACGCCCCTATTAGCCTAAAATCAAATGACATTCATCTCGCAAATGAAAAAAACGTGACAGACAGTACTACTTGGAGTAATTACTGAATATCGAAGATTTAAAGACAGTATTAATTAATCGAGGAAAACTAAAATGATGGTCAAACAGAGTAGTAAGTGATGCTCGCAGTAACAGAAGATAAAAACTAATCAAGCCAAAAAAAAAAAAAAGCGGGGGAAAAAAGCTGAAGTGCCAAGATGGTAAAGTATTCTAGGAAACAAACCAAAACAGATTAAACGGTTTTCCCTTAACTCCTACGATTTGCAGAAGCCAAGAACAATCAAAGATTTGGTAGGCAAGCAATTCCATAATTGTGCATCGCGATCGTACGGTCGTAGTACTGCGTGGTGGATGAACAAATACGCAAGAAACGAAGAGAGAGAGAAAGAAGGGGAATCAATTGATCGATCGATCGAAACGCCCGCCCTAATAGGGCATCTTTTCTCACGCCCCAAGAATCGCCCGCACGATACCAACAAACCTCAAAAGAGGCAGAGCCAAAAACAATGTTTCTTGTCGTTTAACTCCCTAAACCATTATCCAAGAAACAAACAAAAAGAAATCGTTCGTACGTACGTATAATCTGACTTGTTCTCGCAAGAAAATTACAATTAATTTGGTTCCGCAATCTCGTCCTCCGATGAACAAGAACAACCTATCTATCTATCTATCTATATCTGCCTGATCAATCACCTCCGTGTCGACACAAACACGGACACGGATTAATTGATTCGGAAAGGCAGTCACAGCCAGGAGGAGAACCAAATCAAAATCAATCAATCAAACCCACCAAGAAACCACAAGAACCACCAAAACGGCATAAAAGATTCATTCAAACAAGGAGATAGAGCAGAAATCGGAGAGATAATCTGAGAGAAAAATACCCTCCCAATCTTCTTCTTCCTCTTCCTCTGCTGCGTGCTCCAGCTAGAAGGGTAGAGAGAGAGACAGAGAGCCGAACAACTCAACTCGATGAGAGAGGAGAGGAGGTCTCAAATCCTCAACAATGTCTCGTGCGCTTGGCTTCCTCGTCTCCTCCTCCTCCTCCTCCCTCCGCCATGGCCAAGAAGAAGAAATAAAAGAAGAGATCGAAAGAGAGAAAAAACACGCAGTCGGAGACGATGATGAGGTGGCGGTGGGCCCGACATGGCGGATCATCCTGGCCGTCCAATGGGCCGCCGCGGATGTGATCCGACGGCCCGGGACGAGGTCCGGCACGTGGGCCCGGTCCACGTAGGCGGTCGAGTCGGACGCGCGTGGCGCTGAGCTCGTATCGGGATACCTGGGACGGGGCTAGCGGGAGAGGCTGACGGGTGGGCCCCACAGGTTGGGCCCCCACCCTCCGGCCCACTTCCGATGTGGATACCGTAAGCGGGGCTAGCTGGAGAGGCTGACGTGCGGGCCCGAATGGTGGGCCTCCCGCCCTCCGGCCCCACTTTCTGGTTTGGATGGTGGGGTAGTTGAAAGGTGCACGCGGCGCGGCCGCCAAGCGTGGAAAATTCGTTCGCCAAATTCTTTGCGAAATTATTTTTCTCCTCCCGTGAATTTTTTTTGCGAAAAATCATTCCGCAAAAACTTTGACGACTCCTATAATCAAATTTCATGTTAGTATATACTGTACATAGATGCTATTTTCAATCATTTAAAAGAAAACACGACGATAGTTTTCTTTTTCCCCTTCAATAACTATAGTGCATTAGTGTGCCACATGACTGTTAATTTCTTTGATATATTCCTGTGAGATTTCGGATATAGCTTTTAATATCGAATGGAGAAAATCTATTCTATACCACTGAGTTTGTTTGAGTTTAACAATTTGCTATCGACATTGTCTCTTTCTGTAATATACCAACGACTTTATCAATTGTTTTACAGTACACCATTGGATTGGTCCTTCATTTTAAAAATGCCTAAACTACCCTTAGAAACATACAAAATTACAATTGATTTATCTCATTAAAAGTTTCAAAATAGTATGAAAACTTTTATGTGGCCTGGCCTTCTTATACAACATGGAAATTTGTATAGAAGTTTCAAGATTTTTACATTTCTATTTTTTTAAAAAAAATATAACTTATTTGTATTACGCTACATAAGATATTTTTGTGCTATGATCTCTTGTATAAGCAAATTCTCTCTCATATAACACATAAAAATATATTTTTTCTAAAAACTAAACATACAAAAAAACTTGAAAATTGTATACAAACTTTCATGTTGTGTAAGGAGGCTACATAAAAAATATCATATTTTTTTGAAACTTCTAATAAGATAAATCAATTGTTAATCTTGTATGCCTCTAAGGATATTTTGGGTATTTTTGAAAAAGAAGGCCCAGCCCAATGGCATATTGTGGAACAATTGATAAAGTCACCGGTATATTATAAAAAGAGACAATGTCGATGGCAAATCGTTGAATTCGAATAAACTTAGTGGTATGGAATAGATTCTCTCCAAATAGATACTAACCAACCGTGCTTTTCTTATAGTTGTGAACGGAGGTACTAGTACATTATTATCATAAGGGTTTTTTTAGACAAATGAACTCATTGTTTTTTTGACAGGTTGTATAAATTCATTTGTGGAAAAAAAAAGAGAGCTGGTTTTACACATCTTAGGGCCACTTATTTTATTCCCACAATACCTGTGTGAACTGCGCTACATGCCGGTCATGTCTCATGTTTTTTTTGACATGCAGGACATTTTTTTTTCATTCTGAAGACGACTGCATAGCACGGTAGTTTTGATCTTTATATCGTCAATGCAAAATATATATATACAGTTAACATTGGTAAAGCCGTAAAGGCCCAAACAATTAGCTTCTCTTTTCTCTACAGATCATTACCGCTTTGTGGTTGAGTCAAAACATACATACATATAGTAGATAACACTTTCTATCGGGTTAATCACATTCACATCATTACTAGTGTTAGCAAAAACTATTGTATTTAAAGATATAACACGGTTGATTTTAATTTTTTTAAAATTTGACAAATAATAAACTATCAAATATTTGGTCCGAAAACATAAAAATTATATTGGCATCTTTTTCTTTATAAGTACTTTTATAATATAATATTTCTGTTAGATATTAAAAGAGTATGTTATAATATGTTTTACTTAACGCCGAATTAATGCCGTTATGAAATCTGAGTAAAGCCCTGTGAAAAATGAGCCGAATCATTTGTACTTTGTAAGGTTTCTTGTTGTATTCTGCTGTCAAGCGAAACTTATTTTGGTACGTCATGATGCAAAAGTGAAGTACGACTGTACGCGTTGATCTTACTGTGAGGGGAATCAAAGACCATTTTACTTGATGTAGAAAATAATATACTTATAATACATTTTGTGAATTGTGATGGATGGCACAAAACAAAAGTGTTGAGAATGTAATCCTATGGACAAATGTTGATAGGTTGCTGCTTTTCAATCAGAACATAATCCTTAGGAGATAAGAGGACCAAGTAGAAGAATCAAGAACCAACTTTTCCTTGACCACATAGACCTAATTGGACCTCTCAAATTTCTCATCACCTTTTCTTTGACCACTCAATTCCCATTTCAAGTGATGTTGAGTGCCTTGTCAACTGCAACTACTGGAGTTGGGGTATGAATCCACACAAGTCAAGAAGCTGATCTCAAATCAATGCCACTTGTGATGCACGAGGAATGCTTTTGTTTTCCTCCCTTCTTTATTTTTTCTTTTGGTCAATGAGTCAGTTATGGCCGTTTGTGAAACTTTCCATTGGTTCCATTTGGGCCTCCTGCAAATTTCCATGCTCTGAAACTAATTAATAATTGCTTATGTAAGACTAAACATAGTTAATTAACATAGATGAGGCCGGGTCATACCATAGTACTGATGGTGGTTGAGAGTAGATCAGATAGCAAAGATGAACATGGCTACAAGCACCCGTAGTTTCTGACCTGAACTTTGAAATTCAGTTGGATTAGTTAATAGAGTATTTGGGTAGGTTTTCTTTCTCTTGTATATCTCTATTCTATAGGAGTATTATAGAGTGATATTTCTCTGTTTTCTCTTTTCTCCTTTTCCATTTTAATTTATTTGTGTTCTGTTCTGTTCCTTTGGTGGCACTACTAATTAATAAAGACAAGCTATTTTGAAAAGATACGAAGTGTATCTTTTTTTCAAGGAGTGGTTATAAGGTTATTGTTTTATTACAATTGAAAGTGTCACGCCTGCAAAATTGGAACAGCTTTGAAACATGAAGTGTATCTATTTTTTTAAGGAGGCTTATTGGTCCATTTATTTTCTTACAATTGAAAATGCCATGTCTGCAAAGTTGGAACAAATTTGAGCATCTTGCAAGGTTACACACACAGGACACTTATGTATAACCAAAGAAGAATAGTACTAGATTGACTACATGTCTAAGAATATGTCAGTCTCACATGGGATGTTTTCATGGTGCTTGCTGCTTGGTGAAGGCAATAGTGGTACCTTCACTTTAAAGAAATTTGTGGCCGTAATTAGCTGCACAGTAACTATCACTTGCCTTAGCAACAGTTTAGTCAGTACACAAATGATGGCAAAAACTGCAGCAGAATCAATTAAACTACAGCATGACAAGTGGAGCTTCTACTATGTATGTCATGAAAAAAGACAAGGGAAAGTTTCTGCTGCTATGATCACTTCAAATGCCTGCTCTGAGAAGGGACAAGCACAAAAAGGACTTGAATAGAGTTTTTAACCCTTCTTCAGAGCTGTCATGGAAGATTTTGCATTTTGAGAAGATAAAAGAAATCCCTCGAGATTTTAAAACACTGCTAAACTGTTTGTTTTGAATGAAAAACACTGTTAAACTTGGTTCTGGGATATCCTTATGAGGATGAAAACTATAAAACGAATTTTTTATCTGGCCCAACTAGAAGTATTATGGGCCTGTAAATACTAGACAAAGTTTCTTATCATCTTGGGCTCTGCATATAGTACTTACTTTTCGGAATGCTAAAAATAAAGTCCAAAGCACAAAACCTCTCAGAAGAGAAATTAACAATGTACAAATGCATTTTTAGACCCTCTCAAGAAGAAATATCTAACTTGATATTTTTTTTCTATGGCTTTTTCTTCTATGTTTTTGCAATAATAATTGTCAGGAAAGATGTTTGTAGAAACACCAATGTCCAATTAAACAAAACAAGTAATTAAGCCCCTGTTGCTCAAATATGGATATGATTATTCTCTTAAACAAGAAGCTGATTTCATCCACTGTGTTCATGAGGAAACTGAAGATCACTGCCTCCTCAAAAAACACATGCAGAAACAGACAGGCAGACATAAAAGAAATGTATACCCTGAGACATAAATTTTGCCAAACAGATAACAGGAGATGAACCCCTCTTGCTCCCTCTTCACTCCCAACAAGCGAGGAAAAAAAAAATCAGCAGCAGCTGTATTTACACACACAAACGCAAAAGAGGCTCATATGGCACCACAAAATCTGATGCTCTCCTGAGCCTTTCTCCTTCTCCATCTTCTTCTTCTTCTAATTGCTGCATTTTTTTCTCTCTCTCTTTTGCCGGAGTAAACTGACAGAAGGGCAGGGGACGGATTCATTGGCTGCTGATTGCAGATGCATCAGGCAAAACCAGACTAAAGCTGTTGTAGTACTAAAAACTGGAGAAGAAAACAAAACAAAGAAGTTCAGTAACAAATGTTGTTGTGTTCTTTTCTTCGATGCGTGCATGCAAGCGCACGCATCACTCCTTTTTATGTCTACTGCTCGTAGAGTGTTTGCCGGTCTATGCTATTCTTAACTGACAGATGTGTTGGTGAGTGTGCAGTCTGTCTTACGAGTGTCTTCAGTAGTCTGATCAGCTGCGGTTGCTAACCACGTCAATTTGGGCTGTTGTATTCGTTTCCGGGGAGGCGCGCATGTGTGTGCCGGCGAGTCCCGAGCGCATACATAGCTTGCTTCTGGAGCTGGTAGCAGAAAACCTGCACATGAGTACCTATGAGCAGCACTCCATAGCTTCAGAGGCATTGAACCTAATATTTGGTATTATTGATTAGTGAATTTAGTTTTCTAGATGGACACTATAGTTGGTATAGTTTCATATTGTCTAGAAATTGTAATGAGTCACATGCGATGTTAGAGTCAGTTAGAACAGATAACGTAATCAGAAATAAATCCAGAGGTATATGCATTTGCTACTGATTTATGCAAGGATGGTGAGATGAATAACATGATGTATATATAGAATCATGCTTAGAAAATGATCATTAATAAATGAACAGTAATCATGTTTCATAATGTATAGATTTAATTTGATTAGATGATATTTCTATGGATGGACATTTGTTGATTTTCCAATGATGGTGAAAATGCATCAGAAGTATATGCATTTGCTACTGATTTATGCAAGGATGGTGAGATGAACAACAGAAGGTAAAGAAAAATTCATTTGCTACTAATCAACACCCTTTCTTCTTTCTCCTGCTTTTTATTTGAGAGAGCAACTCTTTTTATACTTTTTGAGAGGACTAATCAATGCATTCGGTAGCTTTCCAACCCAGTATATGGTGTTACTGTTGAGAGCCAACCTTCAATGCTAAAGGCTAAAGGCAATGAGGCCCATATGCTACAGGTAGATAGTACAGAGCTTTTTTCTGATGCTTTGGCCTTGGGCTCCACACTCAACAGGCTGTTGGCCCTTAAATGGTCATCCAGTAGTACATACTCTAACGACTTAATTGCTAATTCTAAAAAACATACTAATTTGCTAATTTATGAAACCTAAAAACTAGTTTATCTGAAGAACTGTTTGCAATTATTTGGTGAAAACAAAAAATGTTTGTTTAGAAATGTTAAACTGAACAGAAAAATAAGGTTAAAAGAGCATGTCAATGAAACAAATAAGGCAATACGGAAACTATTTTTTTACATGACGCCAAGAAATATGGATAATGCATTTACAAGCCAAGGATTATAACTGCAAATGTAAACACTTCTTAGTTTTAAACAAAAACACTCATTCAAGACAGGAGAAGGGAAAGGAAGCTAAGATAGGTATGAAAGGGAGAAGGGATGAAAGTCAGTGAAAAATATCCAACTATTATCTTCCGTGTAATTGATGAATATTCCTTCCATCTTTCCCAGGATAAACATTTCTCGCGGCCTGACATCACGGAAACTTTGCACCATTCCAGATTACTACAACAAATGGCAGTATGGCACCACAGATTGCCACAGCAATACGGCCAGGGAGCAAATAAAAAAAAAAAAGAAGAGAAAGAAAGATGCAAAAGCCATTGGTCCAATAACAAATGGTGCAAGTCAGTCATAAAAGTTCGGCCTAGTGATCCCTTGCCCTCTGCAACTTTCTGCCAAAGAAATGGCCAATGGTCTCCATTGCTTTCTAATTTATAGCAAGGGCTTGAGCAGCAGCAAAATCTATGAGAAGTTTCCTATTCCTTACTAACTACAAAAACTGAAAATTTCCGCGAAATTCCTATACTCCCTCGGAGTGTTTCGGTAGGCCAAGATTGTTTGTCCTATTGATTTGGATGGTATATAGATTTGAATCACAATCTCAACGAAACTCTAATCAGCTATAATCTACAATCTATCCATTGGCCGTGTACATCCGTGTTGGATGTAGAGGATGGGTTCCAATCTATATATTATCTAAAAAAAACAATCTACTACATCTTGTACAGATAATTTGATCCAGAAAATACGAAGTACAGAGGTAGTACAGACGGTGAAGTATCCTCCTGTGTACCTAAGATTGTGAGTAAAGAGAGGTGGACATTAGCATGATGCTGGTAAAGGATAGGAGCACGTTGACATGGGATCCTCTGGACCAGGTCCTGCACTGCAGCACCAAGGACGATCTGGACAACGCTGTGCCGACTGCCCCAGTAGCATAAATTTTGACAATTTGATCCTTTGAAAAACTAATTTTACAAAAAGAACTATCCCCAAACCTTAATAAAAATAACCTTTTTTTCAGCGCCAAATCACGTGGCGCTGAACTTAGACACCTCAACGCCACGTCAGCTGGCGCTGAATGCCGTGCCACGGCAGATGGGAGGCTAGTCAGCGTGCCAACGTACATTCAGCGCCATGCTATTTAGCACTGAATGTCTAAGTTCAGCGCCACATAATTTGGCGTTGAGCAAAAGGTCAGTTTTGAAATAAGTTTTGGCGGCGATTCATTTGTAAAAATAGTTTTTTGCAAAGAGTCAAAATGTCAAAATTTGTTGCCCCAGTAGTGTAGGACTACCATCACCAGGACCCGGGGGGCCCACCTGTAAGTGTCAGTGCAGTGCCCACCTACTGCATTCGCGTCAATGGCAGGCAGGCAAGCAAGGCAAAACGTTCTTCAGTGCACACACACACACACACGCCTGTACGCCTCGTGACGCCACGCAATCCCAAAATCACAAATGCAGAACATGCAAAATGCTATTGCTAAATGCTATAAATAGAATCGAGTCGAAATCGAATCGAGATCGTGTGGTGGGAGCATGACAGTATCAACAGTACAGAGTACTAGAGAGACGCTACGCAACAGATCTGGAAGAACTCTCTCTCTCTGTCCTTAATTCCACTCACTCATCATCACGTAATTCATCCATGCTGGTGGTTACTGAATCTGTTATTTCTCTTGTTCTGCATTTTTTTTCTACTTCTTTCTTGCTCTAACTGCAGTGAGCCTGCAGTAACTAACTAACTAACCAACTAAACTAACTGTGAGCATTTTCTACAAATTGTTTTTAGTTGTGTTTGTTGGCGCCGCCTCTATAGGTAGAGTAGTACATGTACTCTCTA
>CM020179.1:6238239-6366334 GCA_009805545.1 Oryza longistaminata
AGAGCATCCACGCGCTGGCCCCTGAAAGGACTAGGCTTTTGCTCGGAATCTCCCAACCCTCGCATGCCAAAGTGTCTATGTGGATATACCAGCATGCTAGCCCACCCTCAACACCTTTGACGTCGGCCACCGAACATGTCCCACCATGCGGCTCACAAACAAGGAGGGAGGCTACCTTGGATGGCCACCTCTACACTTCCCTTCACAAACCCACACTATAAAAAAGGTAAACACAGGAATTCAAAACAGTATAACCCATCCACATATGCTTATTACTCTCTCTGTCCATAATATATAGAGATTTGTTGAGTTTTTGCTTGCACTGTTTGACCACTCGTCTTATTCAAAAAATTTGTGCAAATATAAAAAATGAAAAGTTGTGCTTAAAGTACTTTGGATAATAAAGTAAGTAAAAAATAAACAATAATTCCAAAAATTTTTTAATAAGACGAGTGGTCAAACAACACAAGCAAAAACTCAAAATCCCTTATATTATAGGACGGAGGGAGTAAGAAAGGTTATGTATTGTATATTAATTTGGACACTCCTTTACCTAAATTTTCCTCTCTTTTTTAATTACATTGAAGACATATATACACCATACGCACATGATCACGAATACACCCCCTTAACACGCACTAAAAAAAATGAAAAAGACAGGGACAGGGAAGAAACATAAGAATGTGGTTGAGTGTAAATGAAAAACTAAGCAATTCAAAACACAGGAACAGTGAAACATGAGGTGTTTGGATCACAGTGAAACCTGAGGGTTTTTTTTTGGATCACAGGAAACATAGGGGAGAGCGAGAAGGAATTTTTTCATAAAAACGCGAATATTAATTAAGAAATGATCTAATATCAAATAAATAGAAGGGGTGAGACTCTGAACCCAGGCTAGCTAGCCCACCACCTTGTGAAGCTAGTCGGAAGACCTCTAGGTGTTTCTCATAATGAATTTTTCATTTAGCTTTGGTTGTTATTTCCTGTGAAATAGGAGGCATCGAGACCATTCCAAAGGATCAGAACTATGCATTTCCTTTTTTCAAACATGGCCATAAATTTTGAGAGCACAAGGATTTAAGGCCCTGTTTGGGGGAGCTTCTCCCAGCTGCAGCTTTTCCCAAAAGCTGCTTCTGCTAGAAGCTGCTCCAAACAGTCCATAGCTTCTGAGAATCTGTAGATTCTGAAAAATGAACTAAGAAGCAAGAAGCTGGAGAAGCTGGGTTTCAAAGCTTTTCCAGATTCACAAAAGCTGGCTACCAAACAGCTACTTCTCAGAATCTAAAGCTCCCCAATCAGAGCCTAAATCCTATTGGGTGCGGTCATTCGTCCATGATTCCATCATCGCACCAGTGTTGCTTCCCCCAATCCTTTCCCCAAGTTAATTGCCCCTTCTAGCATGGAAGTAGCCAAAAAATTGTAAAATGGTCTGAAGAGAGTATAGCGTAATTTTCATATTTTTTTTAGCATGAACACTGCTAGGGCAGTGGTTTTCATATTAATAGTAGACAAAGAAGCAGACTTATCCAACATCGGTTGCAAAAGAAAGAAACAATCCATTGCTTGTGTAAAGAAATAGTGCCAGCATTAGTGTCATTGAAATATCTATAAAAGTTTTCTGAGTTGAAACTTGAAAGTTCTAAAGTATGAGCTAAACGATTAAACTTTTTTAGAAATTTTACTCGGATTTTTAAAATTTTAAATAAAACTTTCTCTTTCGGGGGAAATAAAACTTTCTGTTACAAAGGCTCTATTACAATATTTTAGTTTATTTAAGAATATTTCAAAAACTCAAAATTAAACAAAAATTTCAAACCTGTAAGTCATATTGTATCGCCTATAGTTAGATTATTAGCGGTAGAGCTTAGTAGCGACAAAAATAGTTTATGAGTAAAAATTTTATATATGAGAAAATTCATTATATGCCACTCAAAGTTTATGAATTTTCTTATATACCACTGAAAAGTTACTGTTTCCTTATAAACCATCGAACTAAAATTTCATCCTTTATATGCCACTATCGCGGTCAAAGTGCTTTCACCTTGTCAATCTTTCAGCAAAATAATAAAACTACCCTCATATATTCTTCTAATTGCTTCTGTTAAGCCATTATCAACATACGCAGCATAATGGTTTCACCTTATAGTTGGTCTATCATTTTTGCTAGTCCATCCATGGGATGTCCCTTTGTTATTACAGTCATTAAAATTGTTATGAATATTTAAAAAATAAATGATAAGATAAATTAATATTTGATCAAATTTATAGAAACATAGTGATATTCTTGAACCAAGATAAATTTATTATAAAATATATTTAATTATTAATTTAATAAAACTAAGGGCCTGTTTGGTACAGCTCCAACTCCTAAATATTGCTCCAGGAGTTGAGTCTGGAGTGGAGTTGTGGAGCTGCCTAAACACAGCTCCACAACTCTAGTACATTTTATGAGAGAGCTCCACCCAACTCCACTCCCAGTTTTGGTGGAGCTGAAACTGTTTGGCTGAGCTCCAGCTCCAAGAGGGGTGGAGCTGGAGTTGGAGCTATGCCAAACAGGCCCTAATTTGCTAATGGAAATATTATTATATTTGTTTATGAACTTAGTCAAACTTGAAGTAGTTTAACTTTGACTAAAGTCATAATATCTTATAACATGAAACGGAGAGTGAAACGGATAGAGTATAAAAGATGGTGATATAGATGGCATATAGGGTAAGAAAAAGTTCAACCAATGGCATATAAAGAAATAATAACTTTCCGTTGACGTATAAAGAAACTGGTGAACTTGGCAAAGAAAATTTCTCTTTATATGTGTGTGACTTAAAAGGCAATGTTAAAAATAAACTACCATAACAAAAACATCAAAATTAGTTCTAAAATTAGGTTTTAAAATTTAAGTTTTTGCTACGAGACTGATAAGCTAATGAGCTAAACCGATATACTTGTATGCCTATTGGGCCCAACGCAGTGCCATAGGCATGAGACAAGCATGCACAGTCAACGCAGCTGTGCCAATTAGCTCTCACGCCCAGATTACGTAGCTCCTGTCAGAGGGTAGTTAATATCCATGCTTATAATAAAGTTGGAGATTGTTGCACCATAGACTCTAATTTCATCTAACCATAACCGTAAGAGCAAGCATAATAATAGAGCCCACTTCCTACTATTAGCCCATCTTAAAGCCAACATATATAATAGATTAGCTATAAGGTTGGCTACAATTTTTTTCTCCTCTCTCTGTCTCTCACTTATGCATTTAATAGATTTGTCTTGGAGCTTGTGATAAGCTAGCTCTTGCATGAGAGCAACATCCTTAATTTTTCACTGCCTCTCTCCTCCATCTAAACTTATAGTAGACTTATAGCTCACTATTATACTTGCTCTTAACCACACAGATAATTTCCATTCTTCCAACTTAAATCTCCATCAAGAAATACTACTAAACGGGCGAAAACATATGCATTTTTCTTTTTGACTTGGAAAACTAAAATTTCATTAACCTTGACTCGCACTCATGGATCAGAATGTTGATCCTGAACTGGCCGGTTACAGGCGCTGGGTCAATAACCTATTTTTACCGACACATATACCAGCGGAACACTACTAGAAAAAGCATTTTTACCGACGTTGGGTATTTATTTTCACAGGCGGACATGACCTTCGGAGCCAAATAGCCGCCTAAAAAATGTAAATCGGGGTGAAACCCGCTGCCCGCCTGTGAAAATTCATTTTTGTAGGCGGAAATACCCTTCATTTTTATAGGCAGACCTCTTAGGTGGTCCGCCTGCGAAAATACATAGTGAATATAAATAGAGGCTACATACCCTAGATTTTTTCTAAGTCCTCTTCCTGGCGCTGACAGCGGCGGAGGGTGGCGGCTACCGATGGAGGCGGCGGCGGAGGGCGGTGGCCGGCGGCGCTCCCCTCCCTCGCTCCCTCCCAGATCTGGCCTAAGAGGGGCGGGGTGAGGGCGGCGGCTACCGGCGAGAGGCGGAGGGTGGCGGCGGCGGGTGGCGGAGGAGGGCGCGGTGGCTCCTGGCCCTTCCCCTCCCTCCCAGATCTGGCCCTGAGGGGGCGGGGGGGGGGGGAGGGTGAGGGGAGGGTGGTGTCGGCGGCGCTCCCCTCCCTCGCTTCTCCCAGATCTGGCCTAGAGGGGCGCAGGAGGGTGGTGGCCACGCGTGCGCGACGGGCAGCGGCGGGAGGAAGGGGCGCCACGACGTCAGAGGAGGAGGAACGATGCATGGTCGGCGCGCTCAAGAGAGAGGAGCAGCTGGACGGCCGTCCGGCGCGTCTCAGCGCGCGCAAGGAGGAGAGGCGGCGGCGGCTCTGGGCACAATCCTCTCCCTTCCTTCCCCTAGACGCTGGCGGCGGAGGAGGAGCCGACGGCGGTGGTGGCGCAGACAGCACCGGCCGCTCCTCTCCCAGATCTGGACGGAAGAGGGGAGCCGGCCGGCAGTGGCGGCAAAGGCAGCGCTCCCCTCGCCCTCGGGCAGCGATGCCGGGCGGAGGTGGAGAGCCGTCGGCCGGAGGGGGATGCCGATGCCGGCGGGGAGCACCGGATTTTTTTTTGTTCCCTGAAATTATTTTCGCAGGCGAGCCGCGGACCTGCCTGTGAAAATCACCTATTTTCACAGGCGATAGGATACTGGCGGTTCTCTCCCCCGCCTGTGAAAAGTGTTTTTGGCCGCCTGTAAAAACTATTTTTCTAGTAGTGAAAACAATCTAAATTATATTTGAAATGTAAATTTGGATTTGAAATCATATGAACAACATATTCTCTTGCAACTTATGTGTGGAGAACTAATATATTTTGCAAGGCACATCTAGAAAAAGTTACGCATTAGTTATGCCAAAGGTTTTGAATTTATAATTTTGAATTCAAAAACAAGAACCGGATAGTTAAGGGCAGTTCAGCCAATTACCGCCTACATTTTGAATTTAAAAAGTTGGATTCAAACTTTTGTTCGCAAAAGCCAGTAAGCGGCCGGTTTTCCTTAGGAATTGATTGCTCACAGCTACATCACCATTCATCACATTCACCTCTGCTCCTCTAGCTATCACCATAAACTGGTAACAATTTATTATTATATTATAATCCAGTTGTGCATAGTCCTTTGTTTAAAAGAAAATCATGCTAATACATATAAAACATTGTCATCCATTTATACAAAGTGCATGACTAAATTAATTTGTCAACAACTCATGCAATACATCATTTGGGAGTTAAGACAACCACAAGCATATATGCTACTCTAGGGCAATTTCTGCTTTACAACAATTTAAGGGAAAGTTAGAACTTAGGAAGTTAGGAACTTCCTTTTTTTTTTCTTGTGCAACAAAGTTAGGAACTTCCAAATTCTCAAAAGAGAACACCATCCACTACAAGTTCCTCTAGTCATTAGGCAAGAAGTTCTTCCTATTAAAGTTATGCTCTGCGAAAAGTAGGGTGAAACTAGAAAAAACTCAAACCTAGGACCAACCTAATATGCTATGCTAAGCTAATGAAGATAAATTAAATCATATCAAGTTCAATTTAAGACACACTAAGGGTACAAATATATAGTGGTTCAGAGAGGATGTCCCCTCCTCCCTAATATCTCAAGCTCTCCATATTGGTAGTACCACAACCCTTCTTATATTTGGGATAAACACTACAAGAAACTGATTTCATTGGCGGTCAAAAAATAACCTCCAAGCCTACCCTTTGTCTTGACGGTTAAAACTAGCCACCTTTGTTCCTTAACATATATATGAAACAAAACTTTATTTGAGTCTCATCGATCATACCCCCATTTCACACATGTTTATATATAGGTTCTGAAATTCCTGTTGATATGTATATATTTCATATTTTTCTAGGCCTAAGCGTGTGTTTATTACTAGTATTTTTTGCTCACTTGTTTCAAACAATGCCAATCTCATGTGCAATAATCGGACGGAATACATGCAAGTTCTTAATTAGTGTACGCGAAGTTATATGAGGTAATTAAAATGATCATTGGTTGAATACTTGAATTGATGGACGGTCCATGCACACTGTAAAAATCTGTTCTATTATCGTTAATTAAGAAGTAAAATTAACAACCATAGACATCAACATCAATAATCGTTTAAAATGCATGTAACTTTCTCATGATCACTCGGTCTCTGCATTCTTTTCTGCACGGAAGTGGAAGAATAAAGACGATATATTCTCAAGAACAACGCTATATAATAGCAGCCTTATTTGAGCATATACTCAATTTTTAATCAGTGATGTCTTGTTTTGTTCTCGCAAAAGATAATGGCCAACAGTCCTTATCCTGTAGCCAAAATAACCTTGTTTTGTCTTTTTCATGGATGCAGAGAGAAAAGGCAGCACTACCGTATCGAAGTCAACTAATCTATTTTAAGACAGGCATCAAAATCTAATGACGCTATTTCTGATAAATTTCAGAGCCTTTATACTGATATATATGCTGCTTAAGCGGCTGTGGTTCCATTAGACTTCTCTGAGAATCTCATCAGGTACACAAACTAATAGCTAACAGAAGTTTTCAGATAGTTCTCAAGAATCTTAGATCTTAATTAGCATGTGTATTATAACTGAAAAAAACAGAGGAATGATGCATCATCGTCTACCAAAATTTCATAATGTATCAGTTAATGGAACTAAAATGCACTATAGCATAGTACACTTCTATTTTATTAATTAATTTATTAAAATTTCTAGGCGTCATTTGGACGACATCTATACACTATAGTTTTGGAAACATATCGAGCAAACAACCATGGTCCGAGAGCTGCGCTTGTTTGGGATGTATAGGAGAAGAATGTTGTCAAAATTATTTTTCATTTACTATCGGAAGTTCATATATCAGGTTCATTTCGGAATATATATATATATATATGACAAATTAATAGAAATTAACACTCAGAAGTAGTGTATTTGGAGATCGAGAACATACATATTATAATTAATTGGTGTTTAACATGACATGTTGTGTGACCGGAGGGTACTATAGGTTATGTAAAAGTGGTATTAACCTTCAACTCATTGATTAATATAAGCTAAAGAGTAAAATAATCCTATCCACATCCACTACATAATTAAGCAGTTAGCTTACATTTCAAGCAGACATTTGCAGACTGATGACTTAGCTAGCTATGACAACTTTGTTATTTTCTTATTGATCTGGGAGGTTCTCCTTTACTAGCATTCATCATGTGCAAAACCTTCCTAGTAGGTGCAGTTACGAAGCAAACCAAATCTAGTATCTAAGAAGCAAACAATAACTGATCATGTTTAATCATCCCATGATGATCTAGCTAGGCACAGCTAATCAGTTAGAAGTGTATACAGAGTTTCTTTATCTCTAAAAAAATTGCAGTTTATTTGTGACCTTAGCAAAGCAAATGCAAATTAATCACTAGAGATATTAGCACATATATGAAGAAAAGTCCATCTTTGGCCTCACATGATTAAAGCCATACAAAATAAAGCTCATCTCTTCCAACTTTATTAGTACTTTAATGTGTAATACTTTAAGTTCTAGTAATCATAGTGTAGCATATTATCTCTCCAGGCTAAACATTTGGCAAGGTTAGCGTGTGAACAATCTTGGTTTGATTGTCAATGGCTCCATGCAGTATACTACTATCGTGGTGAAATTAAAGAGACAATCGAAGCTTTGGTCTAAAGGAAATCTATGGAAGTGTCTAATGTATATCCTCCCCTTTTTTCTTACCTTCCTTTTACTTTTGTGTGATCTTTGAACAGGAGATGTGATTGCCATTAGGGTCCCTTTGCGCGGTTATTTTTGTAGTTTGCACAAAGTGGAGTTCATATGATGAGCTATTTTTGTTTTGGTTTCTACATGATTAATTAATGCAATTAAGATTGTGTTCATGTTCTTTCACACTTAATACTTCATGCATATAATTTGATGGATGAATGTATTGTGAACTATATATGTAATAATTTGGCTATAGTACTTCTAACTTGCGAACTATGTAATAATTTGGCTATAGTCGTTTCTGATGAAACAAATTAAATGCCAGGATTTTTTTTCCTTTAACAAAACATATAATTAACCAGTAATGTATCAGAATTAATATAATGGTAGTCAACTGTATTACTAATAATTAGCAGGACCTACGAGATTAAAATTAGTCAGTTACTAATTTCAAGGTGTAAATGGCCGGTTTGAACTCAGAGCAAGCTTGTCGGATCTCCGGTCAAGAGGGATTAATCAAGTCGTTTTAGCTCCCTTCTTGCTGCACTTTTTACCTGGTTAATTAAGCTAATCAACTGGCCTGTGACGGAGTGACGACTGAATAAGCGACTCTGAGCTTTCAAGTGCCCATCCATGTCGGCTAGATTTTCACTTTAATTTACAACTCTCTCCCAAGTCCAAACCAATGGCCTCCATGGTTGAAAATATTTCCTTGCGAAAGTGACGATGCACTTATAATTGTTCTTTGACTCCCACACATCCTTGAAAAAAAACATACTATCTCCTGTAACAAATATTATGTTGTTTAGTAAAGATTAAAATTGAGAAGAGAAGAATTTTGGTGTCCCTTGTTAAATGAGTCGTAAGTTTGTAGTGGGATGGTGGGATGAAGGTAAGATCAGAAAAAGGATTAAATTATGAAATAATCTGAATGAACAAATTTCAGATGTTTGTAATATTTATATTTGTGGACAGAGAGTGTATATGTAAATTCATTTCTTGTAATTAGATAGTACTACATATATACATATGCAATTTTTTCGTGTCATTTTTCTCTTTATTAGGAAATGCGGTTTGGCTAAGTTCTATAAATAAAGAGAGAATCCATTATATGCCACTGACTTTGTCACATGTCTACAATTTACCACTAACTTTGTCACGTTCTACAATATGCCATCGACTTTTGCTTAACTTCTACAATTTACCATCGCCGTCCAGTTAGCCTCCGTTAGCACTATACAATTTTGTCCAAATGATCAAAATGCCCCTAAGACAAAAACTTCTAAAATTTGGATAAAATTATCAAAATATCATATTATGAACATAAGCTTGTAAACATCCACAATTCGGCCAAAAACTTAAAATCTGACATTTCAGATAGAAATTAACACTCAGAAGTAGTGTATTTGGAGAGAACATATATATTATAATTAATTGGTGTTTAACATGACATGTTGTGTGACCGGAGGGTACTATAGGTTATGTAAAGTAAAAGTGGTATTAACCTTCAACTCATTGATTAATATAAGCTAAAGAGTAAAATAATCCTATCCACATCCACTACATGATTAAGCAGTTAGCTTACATGTCAAGCAGACATTTGCGGACAGATGACTTAGCTAGCTATGACAACTTTGTTATTTTCTTATTGATCTGGGAGGTTCTCCTTTACTAGCATTCATTATGTGTGCAAAACCTAATACTAAATTTTAGTGATCTGAGAAACAACAGATTCCTAGCTAGTAAGTGCATGCAGTTACGAAGCAAACCAAATCTACTACTCCCTTATTTCCTAAATGTTTATCGCCGTTGACTTTTTTAAACATGTTTGACCGTTCGTCTTATTCAAAAACTTTCGTGGAATATGTAAAACTATATGTATACGTAAAAGTATATTTAAGAATGAATCAAATGGTAGGAAAAGAATTAATAATTACTTAAATTTTTTGAATAAGACGAACAGTCAAACATGTTTAAAAAAAATCAACGGCGTCAACCATTTAGGAACAGAGGGAGTGGTATCTAAGAAGCAAACAATAACTGATCATGTTTAATCATCCCATGATGATCTAGCTAGGCACACAGCTAATCAGTTAGAAGTGTATAGAGTTTCTTTATCTCTAAAAAAATTACAGTTTATTTGTGACCTTAGCAAAGCAAATGCAAATTAATAACTAGAGATATTAGCACATATATGAAGAAAAGTCCATCTTTGGCCTCACATGATTAAAGCCATACAAAATAAAGCTCATCTCTTCCAACTTTAATAGTACTTTAATGTGTAATACTTTAAGTTCTAGTAATCATAGTGTAGCATATTAATTATCTCTCCAGGCTAAACATTTGGCAAGGTTAGCGTGTGAACAATCTTGGTTTGATTGTCAATGGCTCCATGCAGTATACTACTATCGTGGTGAAATTAAAGAGACAATCGAAGCTTTGGTCTAAAGGAAATCTATGGAAGTGTCTAATGTATATCCTCCCCTTTTTTCTTACCTTCCTTTTACTTTTGTGTGATCTTTGAACAGGAGATGTGATTGCCATTAGGGTCCCTTTTCGGTTATTTTTGTAGTTTGCACAAAGTGGAGTTCATATGATGAGCTATTTTTGTTTTGGTTTCTACATGATTAATTAATGCAATTAAGATTGTGTTCATGTTCTTTCACACTTAATACTTCATGCATATAATTTGATGGATGAATGTATTGTGAACTATATATGTAATAATTTGGCTATAGTACTTCTAACTTGCGAACTATGTAATAATTTGGCTATAGTCGTTTCTGATGAAACAAATTAAATGCCAGGATTTTTTTTCCTTTAACAAAACATATAATTAACCAGTAATGTATCAGAATTAATATAATGGTAGTCAACTGTATTACTAATAATTAGCAGGACCTCCGAGATTAAAATTAGTCAGTTACTAATTTCAAGGTGTAAATGGCCGGTTTGAACTCAGAGCAAGCTTGTCGGATCTCCGGTCAAGAGGGATTAATCAAGTCGTTTTAGCTCCCTTCTTGCTGCACTTTTTACCTGGCTAATTAAGCTCATCATCCACCGGCCTGTGACTGAGTGACGACTGACGACTGAATAAGCGACTCTGAGCTTTCAAGTGCCCATCCATGTCGGCTAGATTTTCACTTTAATTTACAACTCTCTCCCAAGTCCAAACCAATGGCCTCCATGGTTGAAAATATTTCCCTGCGAAAGTGACGATGCACTTATAATTGTTCTTTGACTCCCACACATCCTTGAAAAAAAACATACTATCTCCTGTAACAAATATTATGTTGTTTAGTAAAGATTAAAATTGAGAAGAGAAGAATTTTGGTGTCCCTTGTTAAATGAGTCGTAAGTTTGTAGTGGGATGGTGGGATGAAGGTAAGATCAGAAAAAGGATTAAATTATGAAATAATCTGAATGAACAAATTTCAGATGTTTGTAATATTTATATTTGTGGACAGAGAGTGTATATGTAAATTCATTTCTTGTAATTAGATAGTGCTACATATATATATACATATGCAATTTTTTTCGTGTCATTTTTCTCTTTATTAGGAAATGCGGTTTGGCTAAGTTCTATAAATAAAGAGAGAATCCATTATATGCCACTGACTTTGTCACATGTCTACAATTTACCACTAACTTTGTCACGTTCTACAATATGCCATCGACTTTTGCTTAACTTCTACAATTTACCATCGCCGTCCAGTTAGCCTCCGTTAGCACTATACAATTTTGTCCAAATGATCAAAATGCCCCTAAGACAAAAACTTCTAAAATTTGGATAAAATTATCAAAATATCATATTATGAACACAAGATTGTAAACATCCAAAATTTGGAAAAAAAAACTTAAAATCTAACATTTCAGAATTTTTATCTAGGTTTTGAAAGTTTTTATCCTAGGGGTATTTTAGTCATTTTGACAAATTTGTACAGTACTAACGGAGACTAACCGGACGGTGATGGTAAATCGTAGAAGTTAAGCAAAAGTCGATGGCATATTGTAAAACGTGATAAAGTCAGTGGCAAATCATAGATGTGTGACAAAGTCAGTAGCATATAATGGATTCTCTCATAAATAAATGTACAGTGCTTAATAATATGGTGTGCTTACTAAAAAGTAAAAAACACATGGGCAACCAGTTAGTCAAGAAAAAAAATTCCTAAGAAGTAATAATTAATAATAACTAAGAGGTTCAGAGAACTGGGCTCCAGCCTGATAGTAATCCAAAGTTACACTTACATGGGCGTGAAGGCAGTTACATGGGCTGCACTATAACAAATGTAGTCATGATCTATTGGGCTGGGCCAAGTTATTTCAGATGGCCTAATTACGGCCTAGTAAGTATATGCATCGCAATGTGATACTACTATTTTTCTTTCAATTGCATAAACGATGTGCACGTAAACAGCACACTTTGATAATGAAAAGAAAATAATAAAGTTTCAGTACAGAGGCTAATTCGTGCTAGTTTCAAATAAGAGTAGTAATAATGTTGGATTGAGCAGATGATCAACTGCAATTTCGGTTCGTTGGTCAATTACTGCGTGAATGCAACCAAAATAAGTGGGAGTGGGGTATTCTTAAGATATATCAGTTCAGTTTTCCGAATATACTTACAGGCGTAGGATGTGTATGTGTGCATTTAATAGGGGTGACTGTATGCGTGTTGTGAGTATGTACGTTTATATATTTCTCAAAAAGAAACTGTATGATGTGTCCCTTCTATCGTTTAGAATTAATCAACTTTTGTTCGCATTACCATCATTTTGGATTATAAGCCACAACACTTATTAGAAAATAAAAAATAATTTATGAATGAAATTTCTATTTACTATGCATTTTGCACTACAACTATATTTTTATTTTCTTTTTATCGCTCAAACAGATTAAATAAAATCACTTATGACAAAAAAAAAAGAGCCACCCAATGGCAAAGTCAACAACATCGTCAAGCCTAAGCGACAAATATTTTTTACGACAGAGATTTTTTAATGTTGCGCGCAGTTGATATAATAGTGACGTTAGCGGCACAGCCTGAGACCAACGGAGAGAAATCAAAATGTCTATTTTTATTGTGATATATATCTTTTTTTTTTCTTCTTACAAGTCCAGTCGCAATTGACTAAGATAGAGCTCTGTTCATGATGTGATAATGGGAAATGGCCCGGCACCAAACGACGGCGCCACTGCAGGTACAGTGGCTCAATCCTGAGCGTCCATCTTTGCATCTTTCGAGATCATATCATTGACCCCATCGAGATCGTACGGCTGTGATTGCTCCGTCGACATGCACATTTTGCCGGTTAACGCCTAACAATAAGGCCATCTTTAATTACTTCTCTCTAGCTACCCGAATAATTAATAAGCAATATACAAATTCTGAACCTTAACTACAAGAGTGTCATGTGATTGTCTCTGAACTTGGAAAAAATGAAAACTGAATATTTGGTGGTGTTGCCGTTGTTTCCGGAGACACTATGCATGTGTGGTGTGTATTAGATTATTTTTTCCCCAAGTGATCAGATTAAGAAATTACTACAACTTGAGCTTAAATTAGGTCAAATTGTCTCATCATCGATCAAGCCCCTTAAAATGAATTAAGGAATTTCATTTCATGTTGGGAAAAATGTGTTTTGGAATTGTTTTTGCATCACTCTGTATTCAAGGTTCTGAGATCTAATATTAAAGAATATTAAAGAATTATCTAATATCAAATAATTATAAGGGGTGAGCTTTCGAAACCAAATTATCCAACCCATCACCTTATGAAGCTTGCCGAAAGATCCAATAAAGCTATGCGTCAATATCTAATTGGTACAAAGATCGGAAGTTATAATTTCAATATCATAAAAAAGGATGTCGAACGAGAACCCGGCAAGATTCCATGACTATACTAATATTTGCTTTTGCATAATTAATTTACATGAAAAATAATTACAGAAGCAACAAGATAAGGCATGATCAGAGCTTGTGAATATAATGGAGGCCGAGTCGGAATCACGGTCACCTCCACATCGTGTCATTCACAACACTATCATCTATACCTTTCTATCTTTCCATCAATCGAAAGTGAAGAAAAAGATAATTCGAAACAGGAATTAATGGAGCAGGAAAACGACCTCTGACCTCCATTCTCACATGGGCGTGAAGGCAGTTACATGGGCTGCACTATAACAAATGTAGTCATGATCTATTGGGCTGGGCCAAGTTATTTCAGATGGCCTAATTACGGCCTAGTAAGTATATGCATCGCAATGTGATACTACTATTTTTCTTTCAATTGCATAAACGATGTGCACGTAAACAGCACACTTTGATAATGAAAAGAAAATAATAAAGTTTCAGTACAGAGGCTAATTCGTGCTAGTTTCAAATAAGAGTAGTAATAATGTTGGATTGAGCAGATGATCAACTGCAATTTCGGCTCGATGGTCAGTTACTGCGTGAATGCAACCAAAATAAGTGGGAGTGGGGTATTCTTAAGATATATCAGTTCAGTTTTCCGAATATACTTACAGGCGTAGGATGTGTATGTGTGCATTTAATAGGGGTGACTGTATGCGTGTTGTGAGTATGTACGTTTATATATTTCTCAAAAAGAAACTGTATGATGTGTCCCTTCTATCGTTTAGAATTAATCAACTTTTGTTCGCATTACCATCATTTTGGATTATAAGCCACAACACTTATTAGAAAATAAAAAATAATTTATGAATGAAATTTCTATTTACTATGCATTTTGCACTACAACTATATTTTTATTTTCTTTTTATCGCTCAAACAGATTAAATAAAATCACTTATGACAAAAAAAAAAGAGCCACCCAATGGCAAAGTCAACAACATCGTCAAGCCTAAGCGACAAATATTTTTTACGACAGAGATTTTTTAATGTTGCGCGCAGTTGATATAATAGTGACGTTAGCGGCACAGCCTGAGACCAACGGAGAGAAATCAAAATGTCTATTTTTATTGTGATATATATCTTTTTTTTTTCTTCTTACAAGTCCAGTCGCAATTGACAAAGATAGAGCTCTGTTCATGATGTGATAATGGGAAATGGCCCGGCACCAAACAACGGCGCCACTGCAGGTACAGTGGCCCAATCCTGAGCGTCCATTTTTGCATCTTTCGAGATCATATCATTGACCCCATCGAGATCGTACGGCTGTGATTGCTCCGTCGACATGCACATTTTGCCGGTTAACGCCTAACAATAACGCCATCTTTAATTACTTCTCTCTAGCTACCCGAATAATTAAGCAATTTAAAACTCTGAACCTTAACTACAAGAGTGTCATGTGATTGTCTCTGAACTTGGAAAAAAAAAGAGAACTGAATATTTGGTGGTGTTGCCGTTGTTTCCGGAGACATTATGCATGTGTGGTGTGTATTAGATTATTTTTTTCCCCAAGTGATCAGATTAAGAAATTACTACAACTTGAGCTTAAATTAGGTCAAACTGTCTAAACATCAAGCCCCTTAAAATGAATTAAGGAATTTCATTTCATGTTGGGGAAAATGTGTTTTGGAATTGTTTTTGCATCACTCTGTATTCAAGGTTCTGAGATCTTGATGAAAAAAATAAAGATGGTTGTGCGTCGATATAAAAAAAGTGAATATTAAAGAATGATCTAATATCAAATAATTAGAAGGGGTGAGCCTTCGAACCCAGATCATCTAACATGCCCATCACTTTATGAAGCTTGCCGAAAGATCCAATGAAGCTATGCGTCAATATCTAATTGATACAAAGATCGGAAGTTATAATTTCAATATCATAAAAAGGATGTCGAACGAGAACCCGGCAAGATTCCATGACTATACTAATATTTGCTTTTGCATAATTAATTTACATGAAAAATAATTACAGAAACAACAAGATAAGGCATGATCAGAGCTTGTGAATATAATGGAGGCCGAGTCGGAATCACGGTCACCTCCACATCGTATCATTCACAACACTATCATCTATACCTTTCTATCTTTCCATCAATCGAAAGTGAAGAAAAAGATAATTCGAAACAGGAATTAATGGAGCAGGAAAACGACCTCTGACCTCCATTCTTTATGCTGGGAAAGATTCAGCACTCACTATGCTCAGCTTCTCAACTATAAACAAATTTGAGAGTGCCCCACTAACAGCTATAGCTAAGCTAGAGAGCTTAATCAACAACATCAATTGGCCTATTGGGCATTCTTTAATTAATTTCAAGAGAGGGATATGCACACTCCCCATGTTAATTTTTTTTTCAATTAAAAGAAACACTAGCGCACATATGCTATGTGGACACACTTTTTGTAAAGTGTGCACACCCCCTTATACACACTTTCTAACAGAAGGGAAGGCTTGAGATAAATCCATGGAAAATAAATAAAAAAACTAACTGATTTTGCTTATGCTTAATCTATCATAAGAGCTAGGATTTATAACTTAGTGATTAGAGATGGACCAATAATCAACAACTTGCTTGTTACTATTATTATAGTCTATAAGCAATCAACATATGATTTATTTTTTCTGTTATTTTCATTTATTTTTTTCTCTATATATATGTTTGACAAAAGAAAATCACAGGGACAGGTGCCTCTGTTTTGGATTTCTTTTTATTATTTGATGCCTCTAATGAAGTTATAAAATCAAATTATATTTAAATTGTCAACGAAAGGAAAACATTTGACACTCGAGTGTTTCTCCGTGATTACCAGTGTGGTAACCAAGGACAATTTCATGAAATTTAATCTGTGCAAGACAGTTCTTGGCACACTACTAATTAATTAAGTACTCCTAGGAAAGAACGAGCTATGACTTGGTCGAAGCAAGTGAGTTTGTTCTACCCACCTAAGTCGAACACACTTAGGCAAGCACAATATGCTTTATTTTATTTGTAGAAATACACTAGTAAAGTGATCTTGCTGGATTCTAAACAATTATTTATGTATATTACACTGTTAGTGCTTATGCATAAGCATGTTTGTGTGCATATGTGGCGTGATTGTGACATACGGTGTTGCACCCACCGAGCATCTGTTTGAACCTAGAAATATTGTCTGTTTTCCTGTCGAACTGAACTATTTAATGCGAAATTCCTAGGAAATCTACTCTCTCCCCATCATATTATAAGTTATTTTTATTTTCTTAAATCAAACTTTTTGAATGTTTGACCAAGTTTAAAAAATTATATATAATAAAATTTAGAGCATCAAATTAGTTTCATTATATCTATCAATCTATCATTGAACATATTTTGATGATTTTCTTATTTTGTGTTGAAAGTATTGCTATATTTTTTTATAAACTTGATCAAATCCAAAGTAGTTTAATAATTTAGAAAAAAATAAAAACAACTTATAATATGAATGGATAAATGGAGGTAATAGCATTTTAACCTTAGCCTAAACTATACCACGCGAAAAAAGGCAAAAAAAACTCATTTTTTTATGTAAGTTGTGAAATATTGTTTGAAAAGATTTCAAAACCTCTTACAAAAAAGGCTACCCTGTTTGCAGAAAAACAAAAACACTTTTGTTTAGCCCAAAACTAAGCAAAAACAAGAAGAGAGCTCCCAAATAAATTAGCAAAGACTTGGCTTTTTCTATTCCCCAATGACTTCTTCTTCTTCCTCCTCCTCCTCTCCACAGTCCACACTGTTCATCTCCTCCTCCCCTCCCTCCCAATTCGATCCCCAAATCCCAAAATTGACCGCCCAAATCCGCGCCAATCCATGGATTGGATGCCTCCTCCGAAGCCCACCTCGCCGCGCTCCCCTCCCCTCCTCTGGGACTGGGCCGACGCCGCCGTGCCGGGCTCCTCCTCCGGCGAGGTATCCGCCGCCGCCGCCGCGGCTGCTCATCCGGGAAGGCGGCGGAAGGAGAAGCGAGGCAGGGCGGAGGAAGGCGGCGGAGGTGGTGGGGAGGTGAGGTGCCAGGTGGAAGGGTGCGGGGTGGAGCTCGTCGGCGTCAAGGACTACCACCGGAAGCACCGCGTGTGCGAGGCCCACTCCAAGTTCCCCCGCGTCGTCGTCGCCGGCCAGGAGCGCCGCTTCTGCCAGCAGTGCAGCCGGTGAGCTCGCCGGAGTCGCGCCTCCGCTTCCTCTCTATCTCTCTCTTTATTGCAAAAGAAATCCATGAAAAAAAAAAAAATCCCCTTCTCTTCTTTGGTTCTTCGAATTACAATTACAGTTTACAGTTTCCTAATCACACGATTGGTTGCTGATTAATTTGCGCGAAGCTCGTGCCTTTTTACGTGGGTGGTGAATTTTTCTGGTGTCCGTACGGATTTTCCATTTCCGTATATGGGAAGCAGAGATGCTATCTTTCCGCTATTGGTACTGTGTGTGTGCGAGTGGTGGATCCTGCTGCATGGCTGAGTGACTCTGCAATGGGTTCTTTTTTTCCAGTTTTAGTATGGTACTTGTCCTGTGCCTTCATTTTTGGGATTGGGCCTTGCTGTGCAGTGAGCCTGTGATTACTGTGTTTCAATCTTTAAAATTATTACTGTGTGTATAGTATTTTTTTTAAAGATAATGGAAATGATTTACACCTCCGGTCTCTCTGCCAACAAGCATACGGCCAAGGAGTCGAGAAAATATAAATAAAAATACTCGAGGTTATGGGACAAACCCCTATCTACGCCCTGATTATATCCAGCTGATTACTGTGTGTAGAGTAGAATCATCTTCTGTGTATATGTACTTTTTTTTTGTATGTGGGATTTTTTGTGTATCCTGCGAGTAGTTTATGCAACAGTGTGCTAATTTGGTTTTGGTGAATGTTTGGGATCAGGTTCCACGCGCTCTCGGAGTTTGATCAGAAGAAGAGGAGCTGCAGGAGACGCCTGTATGACCACAACGCTCGTCGGCGGAAGCCCCAGACCGACGTGTTCTCCTATGCATCGGCAAGGCCGCCGTCGTCATTATTATTTGGTAATTTGTCTGTACCTTAAATGGATTTGCAACAGCAGTTACTTTTCACTATTTAGCTTGATGTATATGATGTATGTGAAAAATGGTAAATTGTTGGTGATAAGATCTTTATAAGGTTACTCCTCGGCAACCTCCACCTACCTTATCCTTAAGCACTTGCATGTTCTTACTTGATCGATGGGACTGAACTTACATGTGAAAATTATTTTCAGTTCGAAAATTCTTGGTTGTAAGTTCGACTCCCTGATTAAATTTATTTTGATAGTATCAGGATTACTCGCAAAGAAACTCTACAATATCAGATGTTATATCAAGTTTTCTATAATTATACCTTATTTTCCCTTTCAATTAAGATTTTCCTTCACACCAAAATTGAAATGCCACTGCAGATGATAGCCGACAAATAAGTTTTGTCTGGAACAAAGCTCCACTCAGCCATGTAAGGCCTTTCGCAATTTCTCCATGGGAAAGCTCATCTGAAGTTGGGACAACTGATGGACATATTTATTTTGATGAATCTCACCTATCCAAATCTCTCCCAGCATTTAACACCGACATAGATGAGCTCTTACCAATGAAAGGTATGATTTTCCAAAGATGTAAGTTTTCGTGAAAAATGTCATCAATTAAGACTACTTTCATGGTTCAGCACATTGCATAGATCTTTGAAAAAATTCAACCTATACACTGTACCAAATGCCAAATTCAGATGCTGTTTTGTCATTGTTGTTGTTTGTTAAAAAAAGTATCCTGGAGTTGTGGACACCCATGAAAAAAAATTAGACCCTTGAGCACATTTGGGTTTAGAAAATAAGATGGTGTGCAGTGTGCTGCTAAGTTATGTCACTATAGTTGACGAAGTGTTCAAACATAAAAGACAACAGAGTTTTTAGTAAGATTCTAATTGGAAAAGAAAAAAAATACCGTGTTTTGTGTGACAGTAAACATCCTACAGTTTCAACTATATAAGTAGTTCTCTTGTGGTCATTGGGCAGAGAATTACTTCTCCAGTTAGCAATACAAGTTGTTTTGACTTACTTGCAGGTATACAACAAAGAATGATGTTGGGCATTCTTTTGGTCCTTTGCTCTCTTTTGCCCAAATTAGTTATGTTAGATGCTTTTAACTACAGTTAATATGTGCTTGGAAGTGGAGCATGCACCAAAAAATGGATAGCAAATGCCACAAGTTTCCATATGAGGCTTTGGCGCTAATGTCGCATCAATGATGTGTTAGTTTTTGTGTTTGGTACAAGTATCTGTACAAGGTTTTGGTGCCAACATTGCATCATTAATGCGCAGCTAGTTGTTTCATTTGGTGTGAGATTGTATGTAACGGCAGCAATTATTTTCATGTAATAGTATTCCAACAGGGATTTAACAGGGGCAGTATTGTACCAAAAACCATAACTTAATGCTATGTGCTTATTAGTCTACAACGACTTCGAAGTGCTGACTAGAGGGGGTAATTATATTTATGCTATGTTTTGTTAGATAATGGAATGCTATGGATTTTGATAACAAGAAAAAAAATGCAAAGTGATTCCAGATAGCTGTGATTCTTATCTCTGACAAAACGAGGGAATTCCGATACTTAGCACAATATGCGAAAGTCAGCTCAGGAATGCCCTAAATTTACCTTATTATGCCTGTTCCCTAAACTCTCCGCATGCGGGAGAACTAGTTACCATGCTAAAATTCTACATACTACCAAACATACTGCAATTTCTTGGATAACCTTGCTAATTTTATGCTAAATTCTCAAAATATATTTCAAATGAATATGAGCCATTCAATCCATTTCCATTGCAGACTTCTCTGCAGCCACTATTTGGATGTTCTTCGGTGTCCTTTTTATCCAAACTGCGCAGGAGAGCTGCATGTCATTTCATTAAGGAGAAAACAATGTACATATTTTGATGGAAGAATGACCATTATTCCATTTTGCAGGTCCGGACGCATCTTTAACTGCTTCAAAATTTGATGGAGCACCGGATCTTCAGCGTGCTCTCTCTCTTCTGTCATCTAGTTCTTGTGGATTACCTGATCCTGTACAGCAAGCGTCTCGCGTCATCCAATTCACAGGCGCCAGCCAAAACAACCGGGAACTTCCTCCACTTAATGGAGGGAACTCTGCTTCAGCATCATGTGCCAATGGACAAACTATAGCACAACCGGCTCAGCTGGTTCGTTTTACCATGGATGTTAGCAGCAATGCTTGTCAGTCCAATTTCTTCGGTTTAAACCAGATAAACTAAAGGCCTGGACTGAAAGCCCGTCGTCGATTTCGACCAATATCCACCAAGGTGGCCTTGAGAAGATACAAGAATTGCTTCTATCAACTATCAGAGTGCAAACAATGTCACAGTTAATGTTGTCATCATAAATATTGGTATTGGTCTCCCCTGAACTAAAATCGAACCGAGTGATGGCTTGCTTGTGTTTTCGATAATCGTTATGCAGTTCCAACCTGTGATTGTCCCATTTTTTTTCTATTGTTTTCTGCCAATGTACCGATTTTCAAACTGTGGGTCTTGTCATTTATACTTGTACAACCTAATGTCAAAATGTCATGTATCTTTGAAACTGTTTTTGATGGATTTGGGACATGGTTTCGCTTGTATGATTGTTGTTTTGGCAGCGGCATGTGGTTTCAGTGGTGGTGGTATGCTTTGGCGCCATAACGTGCTGTTTTTTTCCCCAAGAAATGTAACTTCATAAACGTGTGCAAATAGAATCGATCTGGCAATTTGCCACGTTGTGCGGGGAAAATAGAACAATCCTTTCCCAAAAAAAATAATAAAATCTGACTTATCCTCCATTTAAATTGCATTTGTTTTATAGAACGTGCATCCGCATAACATCTCCCGTTGATTGACGTAATCAAAGAACTATTTAATTGTATAGTTGCAAAGTAAATGAAACAGTCTTGTCTCCTAAAAGAAAACAAATCAAACAGCTCAAGAGTCGGGGGATGGAAGCAGCAGCATGTCACCATCACAGTTGTGTTGGTACAAATCTGTCTTGACTCGTGATCTTGTGGCTGAAATCTTGTGCCTACTGTCAAAAACAGCAACACAAGCCACTACACAGCTCAACAATTGTATGATTTTCCAACAGAAGCCACCAACATAATTGCTCAGATGAAAATTTCTAATTTCTTTATTACCTCTCTGTTGACGAAAACTCTGTTGCTGTCATACACTGCACCACAAATATAAGACCATATGTAATTCAACACCAAGAACAGGGGCATTCAGAAATCAACAGTGCAGGCTTGGTTACACCAACAAGCAGATGTTATTAACATAGGAAAGCTCCATTAGATCCTGTTAACATACAAGGCAACATCTATATTCCAGAAGAGATTACTTGAGCTGTGCAACTCACACAAGATAGAATCGAATAACACAGAAGCTCAAAGCCTAGGAACTTCTGTGGGCACACAGACCCTATGAGCTGGTACTAATGAATACATTGAGATTGCCTCTTTCTTCATCCTCCCTTGCTTCCTCCCTCGATCCATGTTGTAATCATCTACATTGCTTTAATTTCAGTCGGTTGTCATGGGCTCAGTGATGCAACAGCGGAAGCGTGCTTTACGGACATTGCTCAGAATCTCCATCTCTGCACTCTCAAGCATACAAACGATATCAGTAAATGCGGGGCGAACTTCAGGGTTCGCATCCCAACAAAGAGTCATGATGTGGCTTAGAGCAGGCAGGCAGTCCTGCGGGATCACTGGCCGAGCACCCTTGTTCACCACAGCAAAAGCTGCCTGAACAGCAGTCATGTTTGTGAATGGGAGCATGCCAGTTATAAGCTCCCACAAGACAATCCCAAAGCTATATACATCAACTTTATGATCATAAGGCCTGTGCTGGATCATTTCCCTGAAAACAAAATAAGCCAACCAGCTCATCAACTAAATGCGTAGAGTAATACTGATATTGGGTTCTTGTTTAGAAATTCAAGATTGCATAAGCAACTTGCTACTAGTGTGTCAACAGCAAGACAAACACTTATCTCTCCTTTCTTTTCATATAACAAAAGAAAATTTCAAGCAAAAAGGGAAAGTCTTAATGTTATTTTCTGTTAATGGTAAGTAACTATAACCAATTCAACAGTGCATCAGTATGAACTAAATGGGGGCCATATTAAATACAGAAAGAAGATTGAAAACAACGGACCTACTTCATCAATGTTGTAACAAGGTTAATCAATTCACTATGCCATGTGTAATCCTCTGGTGTGATTCAGTTGATTTGGGATGCCACAAAACACTAAAAATCTGGAATGAGATGCACAAATAGGTCTACATAAAATTCAACTACTCCAGAAAATTGCAGAAATTGATGTGTACAATGGGGTATCCAGGTATATTGGTAAAATACAATAATCCTACATATCTGAAGTTATAAGTGAAACCATCCGCAATAAGTCAGCAACAGATGTATTCAGGAAAAAAAATCAGCAACAGATTATTGACAAACAGACAGTCAGATACCATTCTATAGTGAAGTCCTTGCAAGTGATAAGCTATACATGAGTTGGCATATACAAATAACACAGGGAGAAAAAAATAAACAGGGGAATATATAACTTACGGTGCCATCCAGCGGTAGGTTCCTGTCTCTGGTGTCATACCCTCAGTTTTTACTTCGATGCGAGCCACTCCAAAGTCAGCAATCTTAATGGATTTATCTGCGGCAATTAATAGGTTATCTGACTTCAGATCCCTGTGGATAAATCCCAAAGCATGTACATAGGCCATCCCCCTGGCTATATCCAATGCCTGTTTTACAGCCAATCTCAAAGGCACTGACTTGTTTTGCCTTCTTGCCAGGAACTGCCGGACTGAACCACCTTTAGCATACTCAGTAATGATGCACCACACAATCGACTTCCTACATGCACCTATAAACCTCACAATGTTTGGGTGCCTCAGTCTAGATAACATCATAACTTCTTGCACAAATTGTTGCTCCAATGCTTGTGCTCTCTCTGGATCATTCTCAGGCTTCTCCAGTAGCTTAATGGCAACATCTTCTCCATTGTATGTTCCCCGGTATAGCTTCCCAAAGGCCCCTTGGGCAAAAGGAACCCCCATGTCCAACCTCCCCAAATCAATGGCCCATTCCTCATAATTACTTAGGATCTCAGTCGGATGGCTCGGATCCATCAAAACACGAGCTAACGCATCCTCATTTAGCGTGTGCGCAGCCACACGGTTGGGGCGGAAGACACTGTTGCCAACCGAATAGCTTGCCGTCGGGGCATCACGGAGGCCTGGGTGCTTAAGTATAACCGTGCGGGACTCGTTCGAGCCCACGCTGCTGTTGTCCACCGACATGGCAACGGAACCCCCAACGTAGTTGGCCATGTTGAATCCGTCGGCGCTGTCAACAGACATCTGGGAGCCCTCCACAAACTTATGGTAAGACGGCATGTTGAAGAGGCCATTGATCTCATTATCTTGCATTCCCTTGCCACCACCGCCTATCATATCGTGAAACCTTGGCTGCCCGTTCATGTCGAAAAAAAATAAATCCAACCGCAAATATTATTTGAGCCGGGGCAGGCTGTTCATCCTTGTACAAGAAATGCCCTGGTTGTCGCTCCCGCTACCTGCAAAACAAGCTGAACTTAGTGAATTGAGGCAGAAACAACACAAAATGCACTTCTAGCTTAGAATCACAGTAACATAGGACCGCGAAGAAATAACCCAAAATGTTCGACATTAACAGATAAAAATCCCTACTAAAAAACTACTAGACCTTTCTCAATTCCACGCAAAATCTACACCGACGACCTAACCCTCCTTCCTACAACAACACGAAATCTCATATCCAAACCCTCCCCAACCGATCGCCCCCACCCCAATCCTCCCAAATTCCGCAACCAAGACATCAAACCAAACCCCCCATCTAATTCACGACCTAAAACCATCCCCCCACCTCCTAATCGCCCCGAAACCCCCCCAACCAAACACCCCCCCCCCCCCCCCCTATTCGCACCAAAGTCTCAAGCTCACCTCAGCACAGGAAAAGCTGATCGGACCAGCTTGCAGCCCCCAACCCTCGCCGCCCGCCGCCGCAGCAGCAGCAGAATCCCCCCGAGCAGCAGCCGCGAGGGGAAGAGGAAGAGGAGGAAACCCTAGGCGGATTCCGAGTGGATTGGCGTTGTGGTGTGTTGGGTTTGGCTTGGCTTCGCCTCCCCTTTTGCTTTTCTGGAGACCGGAGAGCAGAGACGACGACTCCCAAGTGGGGAAAAGAAAGAGAAGAGAGGAACAAGTCGTTAGTGTCATTTTCCTCTTTTTTGGGCAAATTTCCCGTTTTGCCCCCGTACTTGCGAGAAATTGAGGAAATTGCCCCCCCTTCACCGCTTTGGCTTGGCCTTGGGCCCTCCCTCTCCTGTCATTTTCACGGCAGCTAGTAGAGAGAAAATAATTTTGGACTTTTTAGTCATATTTCGTGATGCGATTTTAATGCGGTTTGTTTAAAATATAAATTATGGTGTGGAGAAGAAGTTAATGCAACTGTGCAGGGCAATAAATTATGGTTGCTTCCGCAGTTATGATTTGTGGAACAATAAATTTTTGCACTAGGGAGTTATTATTGAGTTTAATGGTGAGGGGTGAAGTTAATGAAGTATGGTGCAAACTTATGACAATTTTGTTTTTCTCCACAAAAATGTATTTATAGTACTGCTCATGACTGAACTCTATCAATTAAAGCATTAAGTTGTCCTGCTTTTAGGCCCTGTTTAGATGGGACTAAACTTTTAGGCTCTATCACATCGATTGTTTGAATATTATTATAAATATTAAACGTAGACATTTAATAAAACCCATCCATAATCTTGGACTAATTCGTGAGACGAATCTATTGAGCCTAACTAATCCATGATTAGCCTATGTGATGCTACAGTAAACATTATCTAATTATGGATTAATTCAGGCTTAAAAAATGTGTCTCGTGAATTAGCTTTCATTTATGTAATTAGTTTTGTAAGATAGTCTATATTTAATACTCTAAATTAGTGTCTAAAGACAGAGACTAAAGTTAAGTCCCTGGATCCAAACACCACCTTAATCACGTTTAACTTCTTGTTAGCTCAAATATGTAACTAATTTAAATAAGATATCATTGTTAAGCATCAAATTATGTTAAGGCTGTGTTTAGATCAGGAGTGAAAATTTTTGCCGTGTCACATCGGATATATGGCACACATTTGAAGTATTAAACCTAGTCTAATAACAAAACAAATTACAGATTCCACCTGTAAAACTGCGAGACAAATTTATTAAGTCTAATTAATCCATCATTAGCAATGTTTATTGTAACACCAAATTGTCAAATCATGGATAATTAGACTTAAAGATCCATCTCGCAATTTATAATATGTGTAATTAGCTTTTTTCTATATTTAATACTTCATACCATGTATCAAATATTCGATGCGACATTTAGAAAAAACTTGCTAGGGATCCAAACATGCCCTAAATGTAAATACTCGAGTATAATGTGACAGTTTGTGCTAACCATGATCAAGGATGTACTTAAGGCTGTGTTCGGCAGCCTGGGTGGAGAACCCATATCTCGCGTATGGAAAACAGAGCGGTCCATTAGCGCCGTGATTAATTAAGTATTAGCTATTTTTTAAAACAATATAATTTTTTAAAAACAACTTTATATATATATTTTTTTTAAAAAATACACCGTTTTAGCAGTTTAAAAAGCGTGCGCGCTGAAAGATGATAGTGGGGAGTTGGACAGGGACAACGAACACATCCAGACTGCGTTCAGTAGACTGATTTTGAAGAAAACTATCTCATTGTTCACACGCACGTTCCCAAACTTCTAAACCGTAATTTAAAAAAATATAAAAGTTTATTTAAAAATCATATTAAATATTTTTTAAATTAAAATATTTTAACACCTAATAATATTACGGCTAATGACACATCTCACGCCTCCTCTCAGAGAAAAATACCCTTATACAGCAAAAAGGAAAAATCTTCTTTTTTCTCCCCTTCTCCTACCTTCCAGTGAGGAGAGTGTCAGTGCGCGCGCGCGGCGGCGACCGAGCTGGCGGCCATGGCCCATGGATCCGGACGCCGCGGAGTGGCCGTGCATCATCCAGGCGCTCCCGGCGCTGCCACCGTCCGCGTCTGTCCACCGGGGTCCCGAGGCTGCCGACCATGGTGCAGGCGCTCCCGGCCGCCACGGAACCCGCCGCCCGCCGCCGCCAGGCTCAGGCGCGGCGCCGAGGCCGCCCAGCCCGCCGCCGCACGCGCTCCGGCGGCGCGCGCCGGAGTGGAACACCGCGGAGACGCTCGCGCTCGTGGCGAGGTCGCGGCCGTCGACGACGGGTGGTCCGCTCCGTCTCCGCCTTCCAGAAGTGGGCCATCGTCGCCGAGAACCTCGCCGCGTCGCGGGGAGGGCGGCGCGGGGGAGGGGGAGGGGGAGGGCGGCGAGCGAGTGCAGGCGGCGGTGGGAGGCGCTCGCCGCGGAAGTACGGGGTGGTTCGCCGATGGGGAGGTGCGGGGTGCGGGCGGTACTGGCGGATGAGCGCCGCCGCCAGGAGGAAGGCCGGCCTCCCCGCCGGACTTCGACGCCGAGGTCTACGGCGCCATGGAGGCTCTCACCCTCGTCGAGGAGGCGCTTCTCGCCGATGCCACCGCCGGCTGGTGGTGCTGAGATTGGTGAGAAGAGCGCCGCCGCCGGTGAGGTCGGAGAAGGCGATGGAGTTGAGGCTGGGGAGAAAGATGAAGGTGAGGCTGGGGAAGAGGATGGAAATGGAGATCGCGGCGAGGTTGGAGAAGAGGATGAAGGTGAGGTTGGAGAAGATGGTGAGAAGGAGGATGGCAATGAAATGGTGGAGGTGGAAGACGATGGCAACGGCGACGACGAAGGCGCGCAACCAGATGGTGGAAATGTTGCTGCTTCTGATGATTTGGGTATGTTTCTTGTCTCCTTTAGCTTTTCATGTTCATCTACCTGGACATTCCGGTATGCTAGCCATGTGCGCCGAATCGGATCATGATACATTGTTGATACTTGACCGTGAAGAAGTAAAGCTCTGCGGTTTATGTCACATATTAGATGGTTATTTTGTTTGAGTGCAATGCAATCATGTGGCATTGCAAGGATACAATGTGAAAGCAATTCGGAGATAAGGGGATATGGTTTAGCTCTATAAGCCATACCTAACTGAGGATTAGTTCATCTTCATGTACATACTCTATCTGATGATTTGGCCAGTGGAAATTGTGCAAGTGAATATGGTTTACTTCTCTAAATGTAGGATCGGGAATTAAGGTGGTTTATGGGTTATTGAGACAAAAACATCTCATGATAGTTTTATTTGTTTGGCACTAGTCTGATTTCTTTTTCTTTTTTTTCTGGAGAAAGAGAGGGTTCCTCTCCCATTTCATTAAAATGCAGATGACAAAGTCTTCTACAGGCACTAGTCTGACTAGACTTATTTTGTCGTGTCCAGCACGATTATTGTTCCTTGGGCTTGGTTGACAGTTGATGATGATGACCCGCAATCCAGATACAGTGCACCTTTGGTGCATTATATGTTTCATATTGAGATATAATATAGTTCTAGTCTGCAGGAAATCGTTTTTTTACCACGTTATGATTTATAGAGCTAGCAAACACTTTTTGTGTAGTCAGGTCTTAATTTTCATGTGCTGGGATGTTATTTCAATTCAATGCCACGATGGGTGGCCCATTCTTAAGTCTTAACTGAGCATGGTTTGCTTTTCTAAAATAAATGGTGCAGGATTTGTTAAAATGCAGTAAGCCTATACTTGGTTATTAGTTTCAGCTTCTGAAATCTGGAATTTTGTAGTTATTTTCAAAACGGTTGTGGCAGAAGGATCTGTGTGAAGCCAATTTGATATAGTATGTGAACAGGAACTACTATTTCATATTCAAATCGCTGAATGATGCAGCATTGCAGCTATGCAGGGTCGACATCAATTTCTCACATGACATATGAGTTCTATACCTCCCAACTTTAAATAGTATTAGTACATATTGGTACCTTTCCAAGGATGGTAAAAAGACTACATAATAATGTCTTCACCAATAAATTTGGCTTTGGTACAATGTCTTCCTTGTTTACGATATAATAGTGGGTGTTAGTTTGCTCTAAGACCCTTTTATCTTCATTGAGTGTAGAAAGCACCATACCATGCTTAGCTACATCTGTAATTCTGTTTCATGCTATCAGCTAGTAAAATTTATTTATGTTTCCTCCAAGTCACCTGGCATCTTTTGATGGCACCGTTTTTGTGTTATGTTTGTCTAGAAGTCTGCGAAACGGGAGCAAACAACGAGGGCAAGAAAAGCCAAACCGATGCATGTGAACTGGCCAACAAGTTACAAGAGAACGCGCAGCACATCCATATGCTACTCAAAGAGGAGGCAGGCGAAAATGAGAACCATAACCTTGCTATCTCATCGGATTCTATGGAAACCACTCGCCAAAAAGGTGATGAGCTGATCAAATCGCTAGGTGGGCTTGTGAGCTACCTGAACCAATTCACTGATCTGATCAAGGAGAATGGATTCGAGAATGTCGTTGGTATGAGCTGATCTGTGATGAACAAACTCTCTAGGATGCAGGATCCCTTCGGCGAGGTTGGAGAAGAGGATGAAGGTGAGGTTGGAGAAAATGGTGAGGAGGAGGATGGCAATGAAATGGTGGAGGTGGAAGACGATGGCAACGCCGACGACGAAGACGCGCAACCAGATGGTGGAAATGCCGCTGCTTCTGATGATTTGGGTATGTTTCTTGTCTCCTTTAGCTTTTCATGTTCATCTGCCTGGACATTCCGGTATGCTAGCCATGTGCGCCGAATCGGATCATGATACATTGTTGATACTTGACGGTGAAGAAGTAAAGCTCTGCGGTTTATGCCACATATTAGATGGTTAATTTATTTGAGTGCAATGCAATCATTTGGCATTGCAAGGATACAACGTGATAGCAATTTGGAAATAAGGGGATATGGTGAATTCAATGAATTGGTGATACCGAACTGAGGATTAGTTCATCTTCATGTACATGCTCTATCAGACGATTTGGCCAGTGGAAATTGTGCAAGTGAATATGGTTTACTTCTCTAAATGTAAGACTGGGAATTAAGGTGGTTTATGGGTTATTGAGACAAAAATATCTCATGATACAGTTTTATTTTTTTAGCACTAGTCTGACTTTTTCTTTTCTTTTCTTTGGAGAAAGAGAGGGTTCCCCTCCCATTTCATTAACGAAATGCAGATGACAAGTCTTTTACAGGCACTAGGTCTGATTAGAATAGCATTCTTATTTTCTAGTGTCCAGCACGATTATTGTTCCTTGGGCTTGGTTGACAGTTGAGATTATGAACATCCTTGATGATGATGACCCACAATCCAGATCCAGTGCACCTTTGGTACATTATATGTTTCATATTGAGATATAATATAATTCTAGTCTGCAGGAAATCGTTTTTTACCACGTTATGATTTATAGAGCTAGCAAACACTTTTTGGGTAGTCAAGTCTTAATTTTCATGTGCTGGGATGTTATTTCAATTCAATGCCACGATGGGCCCATTCTTAAGTTTTAACTGAGCATGGTTTACTTTTCTAAAATAAATGGTGCAGGATTTGTTAAAATGCAGTAAGCCTATACTTGGTTATATTAGTTTCAGCTTCTGAAATCTGGAATTTTGTAGTTATTTTCAAAACGGTTGTGGCAAAAGGATCTGTGTGAAGCCAATTTGATATAGTATGTGAACAGGAACTGCTATTTCATATTCAAATCACTGAATGATGCAGCTATGCAGGGTCAACATATGAGTTCCAGTTTAAATAGTATTAGTACATATTGGTACCTTTCGAAGGATGGTAAAAAGACTACATAATAATGTCTTCACCAATAAATTTGGCTTTGGTACAATGTCTTCCTTGTTTACGATATAATAGTGGGTATTAATTTGCTCTAAGACCCTTTTATCTTCATTGAGTGTACAAAGCACCATACTATGCTTAGCTACATGTGTAATTCTGTTTCATACTATCAGCTAGTTCAGTTTATTTATGTTTCCTCCAAGTCACCTGACATCTTTTGATGACACCGTTTTTGTGTTATGTTTGTCTAGAAGTCTGCGAAACGGGAGCAAACAACGAGGGCAAGAAAAGCCAAACCGATGCATGTGAACTGGCCAACAAGTTACAAGAGAACGCGCAGCACATCCATATGCTACTCAAAGAGGAGGCAGGCGAAAATGAGAACCATAACCTTGCTATCTCATCGGATTCTATGGAAACCACTCGCCAAAAAGGTGATGAGCTGATCAAATCGCTAGGTGGGCTTGTGAGCTACCTGAACCAATTCACTGATCTGATCAAGGAGAATGGATTCGAGAATGTCGTCGGTATGAGCTGATCTGTGATGAACAAACTCTCTAGGATGCAGGTTCCCTTTGTGAGGGAGTGTTAAATCAGGCTGCCAAAAATCTTTGGCGTTCTTCCTTCCCCGTACTTGTAAATATGTGTGCACTGTAAGATGCTTCTAATCAAATGCTGTAGGTTTGTGGCAGACATTGCTACCTGCATTGGCATCACCATTTCTCAGCGCCATTGTCTACTTCAGTGTCTGGCAATCTGCTGTTCTGGGGCGTTTCTCTGCACTGTACAGCAGAATCCCACGTACATTTTTGCATGTACCCCTACATCTGGGCTCTGCAATATTAGCATATACACTTTTGTATGAGCATATTGCGAGCTGCACTTGAACAAGTAGTTTAGTAAGACTGAATTATGCCTCTCCAATGAAGCACCAATGATGTGGTGATGTAGTCGTGGATGCATGAGTTCATCTACCAAGGTCAATATCCTAATGCCTATGGATATCACACAGATATGATTGTCACTTTTAATATTTTATAGGATTCGTTGGTCTTAGGCCCCGTTTGTTCTCTCCGATTCGAGGGGCATTTGGTGAAAAGAACATGATTAGTTAAGTATTACTCCCTCCATTTCAGGTTATAAGATGTTTTGACTTTGGTTAAAGTTAAACTGTTTCAAGTTTGACTAAGTTTATAGACAAATATAGTAATATTAATAATACTAAACTAGTTTTTATCAAATCAATAATTGAATATATTTTCATAATAAATTTGTCTTGGGTTGAAAATATTACTATTTTTTCTATAAACTTAATCAAACTTAAAGCAGTTTGAATTTGATAAAGTCAAAACATCTTATAACCTCAAACGGAGGGAGTAACTATTATAAAATTGAATAAGGATTTATTTGATTTTTAAACAACTTCTATAGAAAAAACTTTTTTGCCAAAAACACACTATTCAATTTAGAAAGCGTGCTAACGAAAACCGGGAAGTTGAAATTTAGAGTTCAGAAAAATAAGCCTATGTGGTGAGTGTGCAGTGGTGTGCTTGCTTATGCGTGCTACTTGTAATCGAAAAAAAAAATTAAGACTATCCGTGCATAGATTTGAATGGTTAGTTTGTAGCTCCAAAATTAATCTAGCCACACCATGCTGTGCTGAGCAGAGTGGCTGTGACACAAACTATTCTTAGCCCTGGGCGATCGCGCGTTTTCTCCCCCCCTCCCTCTCCCTTTCTTCAGCCATGCACATGCAAAAGCATAGCCACCCACTGCCTTCTCCCCCCACCCCGCGTCGCGCCACGCTCACCGTCGCCGGCCACCGCCCCGCCCCGCCGAGCCGAGCCGAAGCCGAAGCGCCATGGCGCGGCCCGGCCGCCCGGCCTCATCGCCGTCGCGGCCGCCGCCGCCCTCGTCGCCTGGTGCCTGTGCGGGCCCGCCTCCGCCGCCGCGCGCGTGGCGAGGCGGCGGCGGCGGGCGGCGGCGCGGGCCCGAGGGCGACGTGCTGATCGCGTTCCGGGAGACGCTGCGGGGCCGGACGGCGCGCCGCCGGGCCGCTGCGGGCGTGGGCACCCGGCGGTGCCGTGCCGGCAAGGCGTCGCAGTGGTTCGGCGTGTCGTGCCACGGGAACGGCAGCGTGCAGGGGCTGCAGCTGGAGCGGCTGGCTTGTCGGGCGCGGCGCCCGACCTGGCCCGCTCCGCCGGCTCCCGGGGCTCGCCGTGCTCTAGCCTCGCCAACAACGCCATCGCCGGCGCGTTCCCCAACGTGTCGGCGCTCGCCATGCTCAAGATGCTCTACCTCTCCCGCAACCGCTTCTCCGGCGTCGTCCCCGACGGCACCTTCCACACCATGCGCGGCCTCCGCAAGCTCCACCTCTCCTCCAACGAGCTCCGGCCCGATCCCCAGCTCCATCACCTCGCCGCGGCTGCTCGAGCTGTCGCTCGCGCACAACCAGTTCAACGGCCATTGCCGGACTTCTCCCAGCCGGAGCTCGCTACGTCGACGTCTCCAGCAACAACCTCTCCGGCCCTATCCCGAGGGCCTCAGCCGCTTCAACGCCAGCATGTTCTCAGGTACGCAGATCTCGATCGGATCACGACGTCCGTCTTCTTCCTCCTCCTCCGATTCACGCCATTGATCGATTCTTGATCTTGGATTTGGATTTGGGTTGATCAGGTAACGAGTATCTCTGCGGCAAGCCGCTCGACACGCCCTGCGCAAGCTCGCCTCGCCGTCGAACATGTCGACGTTCATGACCATCGCCGTCGCGCTCATCGTCGTCGGCGTGATCCTCGCCGCGGCGGGGATCTCGACGGGGGTCATCGGCCGCAGGAGGCGGAAGCGGCGGCGGCGACGCCCCGGGCCCGGCGAGCCGGGCGGCGACCAGACGCCCTCCAACCCGAAGCTCCCACACCGCCCGGCCGTGAACAATCAACCGCGGATCAGCCACCGCCGCCGCCGCAGCTGGAACGTCGGCCTCGGCGGCGGGCGGCGGCGCGGCGAAGCGAGGCGGGAGGCGGGACGAGCACGGGCGGCTGGTGTTCGTCCAGGAGAGCCGGAAGCGGTTCGAGATCGAGGACCTGCTGCGCGCGTCGGCGGAGGTGCTCGGCAGCGGCAACTTCGGGTCGTCGTACAAGGCGACGCTCCAGGAGCGCCCCGCCGTGGTGGTGAAGCGGTTCAAGGACATGAACGGCGTCGGGCGCGAGGACTTCTCCGAGCACATGCGCCGCCTCGGCCGCCTCTCCCACCCCAACCTCCTCCCCGTCGTCGCCTACCTCTACAAGAAAGACGAGAAGCTCCTCATCACCGACTACATCACCAATGGCAGCCTCGCCCATTTCCTCCACGGTAACCAACCATTCATTCCTCAATCTCGCAACACCATTTCGGCTTACCGACAAGCGTACAATTCCAAGAAATATCATCGATAAGTGCGAGTTACATAAAATACTACTCTCTCCGTTTCAGGTTATAAGACGTTTTGACTTTGGTCAAAATCAAACTGTTTTAAGTTTGACTAAGTTTATAGACAAGTATAGTATAATATTTATAATATTAAATTAGTGTCATCAAATCAATAATTGAATGTATTTTCATAATAAATTTGTTTGGGGTTGAAAATGCTACTACTTTTTTCTATAAACTTAATCAAACTTAAAGCACGTCTTATAACCTGAAATAGAGAGAGTATCGTACATGCAACTTTGTTCCAGAAAAATCATCTTTGTAAGGGTTTTGTTCATCCTGCACCGTTCATCATAACTAGTGACAATAGCATTTCTGGAACAAAATAGCTTGTATGATCGATGGCATTTCTTATAATTGAACGCTTGTCTTGGATTTTTTTTCTCTTTTTTGGCATAATGAATTGAGGTGAGATTTTTGTAAACAGGGAATCGGGGATCGGAGTTGGATTGGGGGAAGAGGCTGAGGATAATCAGGGGGACGGCGAGGGGGTTGGGGCACCTGTACGACGAGCTGCCGATGCTGACGGTGCCGCACGGCCACCTCAAGTCGTCGAACGTGCTGCTCGACGGCGACATGGAGGCGGTGCTGTCGGACTACGCGCTGGTGCCGGTGGTCACGGCGAGCGCGGCGGCGCAGGTGATGGTGGCGTACAAGGCGCCGGAGTGCGTGGCGGCGGCAGCGGCCGGCAAGCCGTCGAAGAAGAGCGACGTGTGGAGCCTCGGGATCCTCATCCTCGAGGTGCTCACCGGCAAGTTCCCGGCGAACTACCTCCGCCAGGGGCGGCAGGACAACGCCGACCTCGCCGGCTGGGTCAGCTCCGTCGTCAGCGAGGAGCGCACCGGCGAGGTGTTCGACAAGGACATGGCCGCCGCCGGCGCCGGCGCCGAGGACGACATGCTCAAGCTGCTCCACGTCGGCCTCGGCTGCTGCAACGCCGACGTCGACCAGAGGTGGGAGCTCAAGACGGCGATCGCGCGCATCGAGGAGATCAGGGTTCCCGACTCCTCCCCCGCCGCCGCCGCGGAGCCCTCGCCGTCGTCGGAGACGACGACGAACTCCGGCGAGACCCGGTCGTAACGTAACCCGATACACACGCGTATACGAAATCAAGCAGCTCCAATGATCGCCTCTTGGTCAACGGTCAGCGCCTTGCATGCGTGCCACGTGGCATGGTACGGTGAGCTATTGCATGGGCGAAATTGATTGGTGGTTAATGAGCTAAGCATGAAGATTATAATTTAACCCAACTGATGCATGCATGGAAAATTCGAGCGTGTGTAGAATTGATTTTGGCAGAAATTGGTTTAGCTTAATTTAATGAAGGGATATATGGGGCTAGCTAAGTTAGTAATTTTTTATTTACTGTACTGATTAGAGTGTAAGAGTTAGTAAATTAAGATGTTGGGATTATTTTATTTTTCCTTTTTTTTTCTTCTTTCATATACACATACACTTTTGTTGTTACACTGGAATTTGTTGCTAGCTCGTAGTTTAAGCTCCTTGCTAGCTTGTAGTTTAAGCTCCTTGTATAAACTTTCGAAGTATAAAATTCTCAGATTTTTGCCGTAAATTCGTGTGAAGATTTGCCTCTTGTGCTTAACCTTTTCCGATATCGGTTTTGCTATTTCACTTATGACAGAATTTCGGATTCATTTCTTTCGATTTTTCATTGTAAGATCTTGCGTCAAGATTCGTATTATTGTAGATTCAATTTGTAGTTACATTCAAATACAGAGCATTTATACTTGGTTATAGAATACTTACACTCAGTTACAGAACATTTACATTATGTTACAATCACCAAAATTAAATTTTGCAACAGTTTGTCTCTAGATTTTGTCCTTTTTTATTTTGTTCAAAACGGACTATATCCATTGATTAAAAAATCTATAAAATTTGAAGCTTTAAATCTGGCATAGTTCCTTCCAATATTCTTCGAAGACAACACCTCCAATCCAGTTCGTCTCTAACGAGTAGTTTGGGTAGGAAGTGGTTGAGATGGGCCGAGATGAGGTCCACAACATGATGACCTCATTGAACATGGGTCTCACATTATGTGGGCCGAGGAAGCCCATAAACGGGAATGCGAGCTGCGTGCGAAAAAAAAATAAAAAAAAGGAAAATATTAAAGAAATTGCTTCTCTCTCGCGCAAGCGCCCTGGGCGTTGGCCGGCCGGCCGCCGGCGAGGTGTCGTCGTCGCCGGCGCCGGTCTGGCCGGCCACCGCGCTGGCCGGAGACACTACTAGTAGTCAGTAGCCCGCCGCCTCTGTATTCCCTACCGGCGTGTCGTCGTCTGAGTCCCAATTCCCAACAGCAACGGCTGCACGCACCCAAGGTGTTCGAGGGATTGCCACCCCGGTGGCCGGCCCAATTCTCCGGGAAATCTCTGTCCTTCTCCGAGGGGGCCTCGCCGGAAAGACGCGGCATAGCGGCGGAGCTCGATCGAATGGCCCAGGCGCTGCAGATACTGTGCTGGGTTCAGAGGCAGCATACGCTCGCCATGGCTGATCATTGGCTGTCCGGACCTTGAAGCCATAGAAGATCTGCTTGCTGTAGGCCGCTGCACAAGGTGGCGCGGATGAATGTCTGTATGATCGCCTCTTCATCCAATCTGAGCATCAGGTATGGATTTCAAATTATCCACCGGACTTGGGTGCAGGATTTTGCGTTTTGTGTTTTCCTCGCTTCTTGGGTTTCTCCGATATCTGATGGAGAATATCAGGCAGCTGCTGATATAAAAGACTCAGGTAGTGAGTACTCAGTTTGAGCGGAACCTCACTTTCAACCTGATATAAAAAAGACAGTCAAAATTTTGGCAGTAGCTAGACAAAACATTTTTTTTTAGAGGCAGATCAACATTACTATTGACCCGGCTTTTGGGAGAAAGCCAAATGTGAAATCAGGAACCAGACAGAACATATAGTTTTGAGTTCCGTAAATATTATTGTCAATATATATATATACTCCCTCCGTTTCTAAATATTTGACGCCATTGATTTTTTTAAATATGTTTAGCCGTTCGTCTTATTCAAAAAATTTAAGTAATTATTATTTCCTATCATTTGATTCATTGTTAAATATACTTATATGTATACATATAGTTTTACGTATTTCACAAAAGTTTTGAATAAAACGAACGGTCAAACATATGCTAAAAAGTCAACGGTGTCAAATATTTAGAAACGGAAGGAGTATATGATTTTGGACTCTCAGAAGAATAAATTCCTAACGAACTTTTGTTGGCACAAGAATTCAAAATAGATAGTGCTAATAGGCTAATAGCCTAGTCCGCGTAGTAAGATAACATTTCAGTGGAAAAGGTCCCAAAAAAATCCTTTTGAACTTTCTAAGCAGATTTAACATGGTACTATTGCACTATACCTGTATCATCCACAGATTTAGCCACTGTTAGTTGGTTGGTGCTCCACTGAACTTCAGTGACTGAACCACTGGTGCACTGTACAGTGTACACCACACAGTAGTGTCTCTGCAGTTACAGTGCAGCTGCAACCAGGTTTAGCCAACAAAAGAAGTACTCCCTTCGTTCTAAAATATAGCAATATAGTATAGAATTGGATATACCCTAGCACTATGATTCATGGATGGAGGAGTGGTATTCAGATGGAATAAGTTGTCTCAAGAAAGTTTTATCTGTTTGTTTGGGAGAGCAAATTAGTACATTTTTATGTCGCATCAGAAAGATTGTGGCGAACAAATGCAAAATCGTCAGGAGCTGTCACTTTTATGATAATGCACTACTGTGCTGCACAATCCATGCATATAAGAGACAGATTATTCGCCTGAATTTAATAGCATCTGTCGTTTCATTTTGAAAGGGTAGGCACACCTGCAGATTGGGCTGTGATGCCAGGCTTGCCAGCTATATAGCTCACTAAAGAGAGAATTGTGATCAAGCCTAGCCAGCTATTAGGGAGTTAGTTAAGTATAATTGCATCAGGAGAGACGCGTACGCTTAAGATTATGATGTATTGAGCTTTCAGGGTTATCATATCATGTGCAGGCTTAATTGTGGACGGACATATCATTCACAGACAAGTCAGGATCACTCATGTATTAGGTTTAATTAGGGTGCATCACCTGCAGACAAGGACTGCATAATGATAGAATTTCGGACGTAAAAAATATTTAATGGAAAAAAGATTTATGCGTAGTCAAATTACAACTCTTCCCATGTAGAGAGCACACTAGTGAAAGGTGAGAGGTGAAAATAAGTTTTAAATAAATTTCTGCCTCAATTAGTTTATGAGTGGCTAGGCTAGCTTATAATGAAATATCTTTTTATTCCTGCTTGCTATCGCTTTATTACCACTAGTATATTATGATGAAATATTTTTTTTATTCCTGCTTGCTACTGCTTTATTACCACTAGTATAAGGTGATAAGAATAATTTGAATGTGCTTATTGGCTCAACGAGTGACATTGATTTGTCTCCTCTTTATGGCCTGATCGCATCGTCTTAGCATCGTAGCAAGGGGAGAAGTAGTGGCATTGATCATTAAAGTGATGGTAAAACATATTTGTTTCTTTCTGGAATCATTTGCTTTGCACATTTGATAAGTCGCCAATTTGATGAAGCATATCATGCATAGATTTAACATGCCGGTCAGTAACTTGTAGTGTTTCTGATCCATTTAAACGCATCATTTGTGCATATATACTTATAGAAATTCTCCAGCTTGCTTGATTATGCCAGAATACGTTAGATTTGCAACCAATTATTTGACCATGTTGGTTTGCGCATCTTAGTTATACAGAGGCGAAGTGTTCTCAATATGATTCTATCACCTTCATGTAATCGTCTAAGATCAATAAAAGCTTCCTTTATCTTGAAAAAAATATTTCACCATGGGAGCAATTAACTACAAAAGTATATAGCAATTTCAAATTTCGGGTCTGAAAGAACGCTATCCTAGAGTTTGTATGCTAGGTGAACCCCACAAAAACAGGGGAATATTTTAGGTGATGGACAGTTGGTGGTCTCCGGCCCTTACATTGTCGAGTTCATGAGACCTAACATAACAAAGGCAGATGGTCACGAAGAATCAATACCTGTGGAAATGCAATGTATGTTTACACGAAACTTGTTAAAACTTTTCTGTGATGTTGTATACCATCGATCTTTATTCTGTTCCTGTCTTAGCTTTGCTGGAGCGTGGTACAAGGCGCATGCTGGTTCACTCTTTTGCTGCTGAATCCTGAATGCACGTGTACTGCATAACAGACCAACAAAATGGAAATGTTTATAACTCAATTGATGTTATACTGTATTAATTTTCAGCCTTGGCTGACTACCACATATTGATCATGTTCTCATGTATAATATGGAATTTGTAAAACCTGATTTTATAGAATTTTAATTTCTTACACAGTTATAGCTACATATCTTATTTCAAAAGATTTGTCCTATGCTATGCAATTCTTGTACTTGCTGTTAATACGATCTACACTACCATAATATGGATGTATCACAATCAACAGTTGCTGTAATGCAATAGTACTTGTTTTCTCCTGATTAACATTACAAGTAATTTTTAAGTCCTTCAGATCCTAGCACAGATGTCTCTTTTGGTACCTGATTAGGGTTGGTGATTGTGCTTATTAAATCAATTACTCTGGCCATGATTTCTGTCGAGCCATGGTCGTTGGTTGTCTACATATAGGCAAACACATGTCGCATTTTCAGATCAACCTCACGTACCATATGGCTGATGGTCACCAGTGAAAGGAAGCATTTAAAGGTGGTTTAACAGTGACCCATGTATGTACTATATCACAGGTCAGTTTTCTCAACCATTGGTTTTCAGGTATATTGGGAACGCATGATGCGTGTCTTGGATGGATTTATTGTGCTTGCCGGCCATGAGAAAAGAGGAAGATATTGACAGATGAGTTGTGCTAAAAGTATGAAAAAAAAAAGGGTGGCACATTTTATATCACCAAGCAATATGATTTCTTAATTAGGCTCACTAATATGTCTAGTTAAGTATGACAGAATTAAATTGACATGAGCACTTAACAATTTTACCATATTTGATTTATAAATATATGAGCACTCGCATTTATCGAATACTACCTTAATTATTAGAGTTAGTTTGGAACACATGAATTTCCTGTAGAGAATAATTCAATTTCCTGTAGAGAATAATTCAAGACCTGCATAGATCTGTCAAAAAAAAATCTTAAGGTTCTAATCAGTGCCTTTAATTAAACTGTTTAATTGGAGCATGTATAATAGGAGTACTGTTTAATTGGCACATACCATGATGATTACAACTTTGAAGCATTGGGTTCCGGTTGTAATATATACAGCGTTAGGATTACCTTTTCTTTCTGCCTGATGACAACACTAGCAAGTGACATGCAAATGTGCAATAAACTTTCCTCCTCTATTCTTTTCATGACGATCGTGACACAGAAACAGAGAGAGCCGTCCACATTGGATCGATCACACCAAGATATGTTTTCCTAATTTGCCCTAGTGCTTTTAGAAAGTTCACGAGCCATTTTGTCAAAAGAAAGAAATATTCAGGTAAAATAAAAAACGAAATGCTTTAATAGAAAGAGAAAAACTGGCTTTAATAATCATGTTGCAAACTAACTCTTTTTTTTGTTGCTTCATCGCTTAAAATTTCGCAAATTAAGGGTGTGTACGTGTGTGCATCTGATGATCTGAATAACAAACAAACAAGTTTATGCAGGTAACCGTATGCATGAGCAATATCCATCGTATCATCCCAAGAGAAGCAAGCAAAGATAGCAGAGCTAAAAATTCCATGAACATGCAACAAAACAAAATTTCAGCGAAACTGCCGAAAAGCAAGTTTGTATGTTTATTATATATAGGTGTACACGGACAATCTACCATAACAAACATCCAAATGCTCAACAGACAAAGCTACAGTACTCCTTCCTTGTACATCAATCACATTTGATCACCAACACTCAACTACTGCAAATCATATAAATTAGTTTTTTTATAAAAAAAATCATAAAATAAAACTATGCATTACAAAGTTTTGGTGGAGACCGCTGGATTATACTCTTACAGTCTTACCTCATAAAGAGACATCGATCAACCGATCATATCTAATCTATGCAAAATTTAAGAATTTTCGGATGCACTTAAAAAAGGACAAGTCCTTGATTCTCATAAGATAAATAATCAATATTGTGGAATATTCTCCACTAAATATCAAGAAATAAAAACCTCCACAGAAAGAGCTCCCACATGTGCAACACCACTAAATAATTTAATCCCTAACAAACCCAAATTCCCAGCTCCCACTCACCCATTTGCTCCTTTAAAATGTTGCCACCACCTTCTCCTTCCCTCCTCTCTCTCTTCTCTCTTCTCTCTCTCCATAAACCTCACCATTGGTGTTCTTTTAATCGGTGAGAAAGCAAGTGCTCCAAGAATTGCAAAGGGGAGAGGAGAGATGAGAGAGTGAAGAACAACTACATAACTAAAGCATATCTCTCTCTCCTCTCTCTCTCTCTAGAACACAAGAACAATTTAGTGATCACTAGCTAGTGTTCATCAAAACTGAACTTGGACAAGAAATTTACCTGAAGTTAGTATTCCACGATGAGCTTTCTTGAGCAGGCAACCGAGCGGAAGGCACCACCGCCGGCGAGGCTCGGTTCCATCACCAAGCTGACGGCGGTATCGTCGTCCTTCGCCAACCTCTTCTCCACCTTCCTCGGGCCAGTGAGCCCCCCCGAGCCGAGGCCGAGGCGCAGCTTCGACGGCAGCGCCACCGGCGTCGGGCTTGGCATCGTCGCGGCCATGAGCCACGCCTGCCTGACGACCGAGGCCGAGCCGATCGCCATCGGCGCGGCGGCTCGGCGCCGCGCGAGAGAGGAGGCCGAGCTCTCTGAGAGCTACACCTGCGTCATCACGCACGTCGCCGGCGTCGACGGCGCCAGCGGCAGCGTGAGGAAGCGGGTGTACTTTGGGTTCGGCGACGGTGGCGGCGGCTGGCTTGTGGAAGCCGACGAGGAGGAGCCGGCGCCGGCGGCTGACTTCTTGAGCCGGTGCTTCCTGTGTGACAAGAGGCTTGATGGGCTCGACATCTACATGTACAGGTAAATAAAATTTCATGCATCATAAAAAATATTAAAATTTTGATGAAAATAGTACTATATTGTTTTGACAATATTATACTTATTGGCACCCAAGGTCTACTTTATGGACTATTCTATATATTGCTTAAAATTTTCAGGAGCTTATAACATTCATTTTGGAATTCTAATTATATTTTTGTATTTATTGGTAACGTGAACCTGCCATTAACTGCGAAGCACACAGCACCTTAGTATAGGTGGGAAAAAAATTCAAAAATAGTTATAAGAAGTTCATTATCTTTCCAGAAAGCAATTGGAAATGCCAAATATCATACATGATACATTTTACCTTCTAAGTTTTACCTAGTATTTTTTTTTTATTTCTAGCTTTTTGGTTGAAGAGGATGTTACGGTTTTGTCTTCCTAAAAGATTAATAGAGTATGTAGTTTGTAGCTTTTTAATTATAGTGAAGTTGCTTTGTTTATGGAAGACAGCTAACTTGCAATACATGTAAAAAGTATATAGTATATAAGTCTCTAGTCAATCAGAAATAACTAGTGGACATACACCAGATCAATATACAATGTTATATAACATGGATCCATCATAACCGTGCTTATGTTTTCTTCTTTTTCCTGTGATTAGCATGATAATCTCTAGCCTAAAGAGTGAAAGTGAAGACTTTTCTCTGTTGCTTCAATAAATAACAGATCATATTTTATTCTCCCTTTTAACTCAATTCAAAACATATTCAATGTAGAATGGGATCATCACTAAAACAACAAGTTCACCAATCACATTTTTAGATGTCACACATTGCTTTGCAATATACTAGTACTCGTTAAACATTGGAATTGTCAAAAGTGAGAAAAAGTAGAGCAACCACTTACGTCATTGTGCATGTCTCAAACCTGTAGGGGGGAGAAAGCCTTCTGCAGCTCCGAGTGCAGGTGCCACCAGATGCTAATGGACGACCATGCAGACAACTGTGGATCTGAAGCCCTCAAGGCCAACGACTACTCGGCCTCGCCGCACTCTGCGCCATTGCCCTTCTCCCTCAGCGTCGCAGCTGCCTAGTCGATCGAATAATCGACTGCATGATGTAGCACCGTCAGGCTGCTCTTCAATTCTGTAGCAGCAAAGAAATATATATAGAGAGGTCAAAGAGATCATTTAATTAAGTGGATGAAACATATAAAGAGTAATCACTAGAATGCTTCTTAACTGTGGCTTGAATAAAAAAAATGGAGAGGATTCTCACACTAAAGAAACAGATTAAACAGATGAAGAAAGTTTTGAGATTATATGCTCACCGCAAGACACTGGAAACTTCGTGCTTGCAATATTATGTACGAGCAGAAGTAATTAGTAAAGGAATTTGATGTTATGTTCTCTTCTGAAATTTCAGTAAGAGAGAGTGTAGTACATATCAAGTGCATAATTGGCTCAGGTAAAAGTTTTATGGTCTAGATGACAGATTTGTTCTAATGAATAACCGAATTTCAGTATTTCAACTTCCAGTTCTAATTAAGCACTGGTAAATAACACCAGAATCTGATTTCTAGAGGCAAATTTTGAGTTGCAGATGAGATCCATCTAAGTTACAGATTGTCACAAAAAAACATTGCCTCATCTATCCCAACCACAATTTGCCTCTAGAAAATTGTCATTCTTGCATCTATGTGGACCATATGGTCCATGCATGTGCAGGCGCATTATTTTCATATCTCGTAGAGTGTACTAGGTGCCTAGGTAAGATCAACTTGCAACTTTGACCATTCTTGCTCACGTACACTATGGCAGTATCACAGATAGTGTCTTCTACCAGTATCAGACCAGTAGTTGATGCATCAGGAAAACACCAGGTCATAAAACCTGAATCTTAGTGACATCACTTGGGAGTTGGGACCATCCATTACACAGCAGTATTGGTATGAGCATGCAAGAAAGCTTACCATTTATCAAACAAACAAGATAATAAGTCTGCAGTTGTTCTTACTAATGTATTGCCCTATTTTGCTACTCCCTCCGTCCAATTTTATAGAACGTTTTTTTTTAATTTGGTGTAGTCTTCAAATTAAACTTTAACCATTAATTTCTCTTACAATATATTTTCAATGGCCACAAAACCAATATCGTGTAAAAACACTCTCAAATACGAATTTATTAATATAAATTTTATAGACTAAACAGGAATAAAATTTGACTAATTGTTGGCCAAAACTTGAAGACTTTGGGGTTCTTTTTTCAACTACGCCCAATGCTTATACAAACTGAAGAGGGGTAGAATTTTTTGTACTTCTTTTGACAGAAATAACAGTTTTTAATCCCTGGTTGTAAGTCATCAGGTGTACACAAAAAGGTAGCAACAGTGCGGTACTAAAAATGTCCGGGAGGCACGTGCCAATGTAGGCTGCTTTCATACTGACCTGGCACAGAATTTGCTCCCAGGAATAGTTTCTTGGTGGAATACGAGAAGCTTGGATGTGATCTTGCCATCTGTGGAATTAGATTCTATGGCCATTCACTCCATATCAAGACCACGTTGAGCACCATTTGATTCACTCAATCAGCAGCAAACAGTAGCCTGGAATGGACCGAAGAGGAGAGTCTGGCACAATCTGCCTTCTCTGCATCTTGAGCATCACAATTCACATCAGAGAGGAAATTATCTAAAGACATACTTGTGGTCATCATCAATTCTGAAGGCAATAGAATTATCAGGCAGACTAGCAAATGCTTCAACAACAGCTTGTATGGTTACCACCTATACATGAAAACGAGAACATGATATGTTAATCTTCTTAGTCACACACTGTAAAATAAAGGAAATGAGATACCAGGACGCATTAACTCGCCTCTCAGGTGGGCATAGTATAGGAAACAAGCTATTTTATCTTTCACATTTCTGTGATGCTGATACAATAAGGGGGCAGCAAGGAACATCTACACCTGTTCCTGTCTACCATTGTTCTTCAGTTGCAAGGAACATCAGTTGTCACCCAGTAGCAATAGCTACCTGTCTAAAATTTGAAGGCGTACAAAACTAAAACACTAATAAAGGAAGATGAGCCTCTTAATAGGAACAATGCATTCAAACAATTCAAGTTCACTAATACACCGAGTCTTTCTAGCTACTCATCCATGAACAAACCTTGATCATACAGAATGATGGTTTGAATATTTTACTTTTTTGCATGCACATCCCCCTAACAGTAACTTTGTTCAGAAAATATTCATTGTCGAGCTAAGAAACAGATTTACAACACAAATATTTTGTGGAATAATTCACTGTATTTTGAACAACAGGCCTATCAACAATATCGTAGCATCAGGATTGATGAGTCCATCAGCAGTGCATATCCAAAATGTAAATGCTACCCTGCAAATAATGAAGATAAGAGTTTTGCGGGAAGTTGTTATATCCACTCATCACAGAATGGAAAACGAAATGATATGCAAATCTACTGGTCATATTTAACCTAGTCTCCATAGAGACTATATGCCAATGTAGAGCATCTGTGTAAAGCATTTGAAAGAATTTGTTCTGTATCCATTCAACAGATGAAGCTTAAAGACTTAAATCTATTCCATCAGTCTTCTTGCCCCCAAAAGGTCTGATTTGGTCGTATTGGATGCTTTGTCCTTTGTTCTAAGAAAAGTAAAGAAATTCTAGTGTGCCAACATGTGGACTGCGCATGATTGCCATATGAAATGAAAACACGTAAGGAAACATAACATCAGCCACATAAAGTACAGTACTTGAAAAGATCGTGTACATCTAAAAGAAAATAAGAAGGAATTAGGTAAATAGGAAAATCCAAAGATTATTTCATTGTGTTTACTCTAAAATGCGGTAAGCAATTACATATTTGACAAAATATAGGCTCTGATATTTAAGTAAGCAACCCCTAAAAAATGTTAATTCATGGACAAAAACAAGGTTTACTAAAAATAAATAATGAGGTGTCTAAGAACATATGCCATGTTTCATACTGAGTAAATTTTCAACAATTACTGTACTTGTGATGGCAGAACCCATACAGGTGAATCCTTCATAGATTATGTGATGTAGTATATAATACTAAAATAGATTCAAAATTACCAGGACAAAACTACTGAGAATAGTTTATCCCTAAGAATTTCAGCTCTGAAGTCTAAGACCAGAATGATGTCCAGGATTCAGTTCTAACAATGTATTGTAACCAGATCAGATCAAGACTTGGGTCCAGCTTAAAGATGGACACCAAGGAAGGGCTTGGTGTCAATGGTTTTAAGAAAGAAGCAACAATATATTTCATCCCAGCATATCAAACAAGGTGAAATGGTGAGCGTGCTTGAGGAGACTCGTACCCCGGGCTGATGAGGTGCATGCCAGCCATCCCAGCCACTGTCTATGGGCGCATCTCTGGTCTGAAAGCCAGTCCAAAAGTATCCCGAAGGGTCGCCAGCTCTGGTCTGATCTGGCAGTCCAAGTGTCCTATTGAATCAGGTCCAGCCTAGGCTAGAAATCCATGCAAGATTGAGCTTAACGTTGCTGAGCCTAAGTTAGCATAGATAGGTCTAGTAGAGTTCCCAAAATATAGTACTCCCTCCGTTCCCAAATACTTGTCAGAGGACACCATTCATATTTAAACTTTGACCACTTGTATTTTGGAAAAAAAAAATTATAAATACTCAAAAAGATGTTGTGTTATCAAATTGTGTTGCATCCTAAACATAAACATTAGCTTTCATTCATTATAACCTAACCAGTCAATGGTAACAAATAGTACTTGGGAACAGAGGGGTGGTGAAGGTTCTAATGCACTCGGGTAAGCTGTTGAGAATACTACTTCCAGCAAAAAGGTGCTAGCAAAAATAGTGGTATTAGATTTGGTGGGCACAAACTCTACAGCTAACCCTGACCTAACTCTCAATCAATCTTTTAAAACTTTTGGCACAGACATAAGTTCTTCTCAATATGTTTTACAAGGGTTTTTTTCACCCTCTTATGCCAGGGGTTGGGCTTTGGATCAAGAGCTCACCCTCATGCACAACAAGCTCACCCTCATGCACAACATCTCTCTGAACCTATCCAAGTATTCCCAGCTGAATCTTTTTCATCTTCTAAAAGGGCCAAAAAAATGGTGTTTATAAAACACAAAATAAGATGATATGATCGTCTAAAGGATGGCAATGATCATATGTTCACAATCTTTAAAGATAGGATGCAGAAAGCTCAATATTCTTCTGTTGGACTAATAATAGAAAGACACCATCGTCTTTTCTCAAGAGGTGCCTCAAGAATCTAGTTCAAAGGTTCTCGTAGAGTAGATCTAGACCATAACCACTTCAGCCAGTAATTTAAGCAAGCCAACTGGTATTTGCACCGCTCTTGTAGAACAGCATAAGATAAGAAGGACCATACAAGTCTTATTAGGCATTTAATCTGGAATGGTCCATTGGCCAAACACTAACCAACTAGATTAATAGCAATCATAGAATAGCTCAAATATGTTCGGTAGATCTTGTCTTTAACTTCTTCAATACACCAAGCTTATTGGGCTAATTTTGTGTTCCAGAACAAAATGTCAGACTTTACCTTCAAGAAAAAGGGAAAGAAAACACTGTTTGTAGGGAGACAAATATTAGCATATTATTTAGTAACCAAAGACGTGATTCTAGTAGTATCTAATACTACTTCCGTCCTTTAATATATGACATTGATTATTTCAAAATTGAACTAACCAACGTCATACATAAAAGAACAGAGGGAGTATCAATTAGGATAGCAAAAATAGGCTTTCAAACCCATATTTCATAAGAGTAACCGCTTGCAACTGTATATGCATAGTTACAGATATTAAGATGGAATAAATTACTCTGAGTAAAATGGAACAGGTAAACCTCTTCTCACATATAGCATTGTATCTCTCTAAAACAGACTTGCAGTACATTATGAGTTTATGACCAAATCATCTCACCGATTCAATTTTGTAAAATTTAATGCTCTAATTGGATCTAACGCCAATAAAACTTATGCAAAAAATATTTCATGTATTGACTGTTCAGTTCTAGAATTCCCCTATTTCCCTCCTATCAAAAACAAGTCAATTTTTTCAATTCAAAGTCAACAAATGCCGCTTTGACCACTGAAATTGTTTACTTGAAAAGAGATTTTAAAATGTAGTTTGATTGAAATTTTTACTCATATCTTTTCATTTCATGCTTCGAAACCATATATTCAAGACAATATATTAAAGTAGAGGCTTAACAACAATAATGCCCACATCCTGAAATGGCATGCGGTGCAATATTCAAGGTACAATTTTAGGGTAGTCAAGCAAAAGTACATCACTAGTGATCAGTTGCTGAGAACATATTAGCTTTCTAACTGAATTCGAACTCTTGAAAACAGTGCATGTCCAACATGTTGAAACTCACAGATCAAAGAAAGCATAAGTGTGCGTGCGTTGTGAGTGTCAGCGTTGTACTGTGTAATTCTCAAAAAAAAAAGGTATATATTTCATCGGAAGGCAGCCTAATGAAAAGCACATACTGAAATATCATTGCATTCGGGGTGCTAATTCTTTGTTCTGCATTTTTCACTAACCTGTATAATCTTTTCAGAACAGACTGTTATTTGCCACAATCGCAGTAGAGAATAAATCCTTCAGCACTTCATTTACATTCACATAAGCTATATGGAATCCAAAGCACTCTTTGATTCTTCTGTCATCGTTGTCCAGTAAGTTCACCACTAACTCTTTGATGCTGATTGCTTTTGTTCTACAGCAGAGATTATATGTACGAAACATCACAAGTATAAGTTGGAGAGGAGAATATTTTTTTCCCTATATAAATGGACAAACATCAGTACATTGATGCAAATAAGGAAGCACCCAAGACATGCTGTTTAGCTCCACACAAATAGTTAGAAAATGAATCATTGTCTTGTAGTATCCCACAAAAAACTCCAAACTTTCCGCACATTTGCAGCTAGCAAGTTCTCTTCTTTTACCAAATCTGCACAGAAGTCTATAAAATACTCCTTCCAGTTCATCTACCAAAACAATCCACTCTTTGTCCATGTAGCTTACTTTGCCCTGATCTCCTTTGCTGGATATGGATCTCTAAAGGTCCTCAAGCCACGAGACAAGTCAAATACTCTGAAAGACTTGGACGTGCTATTTACTTCCGTATCTGCATCAACTGTTTCAAGCATGGCTACTGTTGAAATGGAGGATTTCTCAAGCGCTCAACTCTGGGTTTTGACTATTTTAATGCTGATTGGTGGTGAGGTATTCACTTCAATGCTTGGCATTCACTTTATGAGAGCCGAATTTGGTACAAAAGAGTCAGTCAGCACAAGGGATCACTCACCTTGCATTGATATTGAGTCTATTACTTCCACAAAATTTGGTCCCAGCACCCAGGGCACAAAAGTTACAGTTTCATTTTCTGAACTCCGCATGGAAAATGGAGGACATGTAGAGCCCAAGACGATTAAATTTTTAGGTTTTGTAGTGATGGGATATCTTCTAATAACAAACTTAGGCGGCTCCCTACTTATTTACCTCTACCTTAACCTGGTACCAAGTGCACATAAAATTCTAAAGAGAAAAGGCATTGGGATCATCGTATTCTCAGTATTTACAGCCATCTCCTCAGTTGGAAATTGTGGCTTCACTCCAGTAAATGAGAATATGATTATCTTTCAGAAGAACTCCATTCTTCTATTGATAATTCTTCCTCAGATACTAGCAGGAAATACATTATTTGCACCATGCTTGAGATTAATGGTGTGGTCACTTGAGAAGATTACCGGAAAAAAGGATTGTCGTTACATTCTTGAATATCCAAAGGCCATTGGATATAAACATCTTATGAGTACCAGGGAAAGTGTTTATTTGACTTTAACAGTTGTGAGCTTGATCATTCTGCAAACCGTATTGTTCCTCTCTTTGGAGTGGAGCTCGGTAGCTTTGGATGGAATGAGCAACTATCAAAAGATAGTATCCGCTCTATTTCAGTCGGTCAATGCTAGGCATGCAGGTGAATCTGTTACAGATCTGTCAAACCTCTCTTCAGCAATCCTAGTCCTATACACCATCATGATGTAAGTCCCTTCTCAAACCTTCTCCCCAAAATAAGAATGATCATAAGTAAGAAAACTTCCTGGATTTATTGCTCTAGTCAGTAAACTATATAATTTAACTACCTTATCATGGACATCACATTTGCCTTCCTTCACTTATAATAGCCCTATAGTGGTTCTCTCGAATATGTGCAGCAACGTTCAAATATATTGTACTTCACTAATAGGTAGGTCGCATATAGTAGAATGGAACATAAGGACATCATATAATCTTTAAGAATACACAGGAAAGCTTCCTACCATAGTACTCCTACCTATTAAGAAAGGAATTTTTTAATCACACAATCCCACAAGCCAGACTCAGTGCTAGATTTGGTTGAGGACTATAGTAGTTCAAGAACCACTTACAGGCTCAACAGTATATTACATACAAAGCAGTTAATCCAGTATATGTTATCATTGAGAGGAATTGTTCTTAATATGTAATCTTAACACATACTTTGACTAATTTTTATGTAGGTATCTCCCTGGTTACACTTCGTTTTTACCCAGACATGATGGTGAGGATTCTAAGACCGAGAAGATAAACAAAAGAAAAGGGCTATTGGAGAACTGGATCTTCTCACAGATGTCTTATTTGGCTATCTTTGTAATGCTAATTTGCATCACAGAACGGGACTCGATGGCTACAGATCCACTTAATTTCAATGTTTTCAGCATATTGTTTGAAGTCGTCAGGCAAGCCACTGAAATTCACTGCATTCTGCAGAAACCTCATGATTATTTTTTGCATGAGTATCATCACTGAACTTCTTGCTCTGATTGTTGCAGTGCATATGGAAATGTGGGGTTCTCGGTTGGCTACAGCTGCAAGAGGCTACTGAACCATGATGCAAGCTGCAAGGATGCCTCGTACGGGTTTGCCGGGAAATGGAGCGACAACGGGAAAGCAATCCTGATCATCGTCATGCTTTTCGGGAGGCTTAAAACGTTTAACATGAAGGGTGGAAGAGCCTGGAAGCTTAGATAACATCTACCAATTTCAGAATAAAAGTAGCTAAATAATGCTGAACAGCTTCAGGTGTACACAACAAAGTGCTAGCGACAGATTCGAGCTTAGCTTAGAATAACAAGGGTGATTAGGTGAAAGATGCTCGTCAGCATTATGTGGCCTTTCATTCACCAAGAAGCCATGCATCTTCCACTTACTTGTGCTAAAATGAACTACAAAAAAAAAAAAGTATTCCAGTTTCTGTTTGTGATAGCCTCCATAGTTCTCTACACCAATTCCAACTTCCAATTCATCCAGCAAAATATTGGTGCGTTTTTTTTCGAACAACAGCTTCACGCATTCACAAAAGAGGAGAGAACTCGAAACGACTCCCGCGAATCCCCAACATGAATGGATGCAACGAATCGAACGCCAAATGCACATGGACCTAGCTTTTCAGATCTGAAGCAACGGCTAAGGATGCAGCAGAGCAATCGAGTAGGGGAATGCATTAGTGAAGGAGGATGGGTTCACGGAGCGTACATACATCTCGTCGGGCGGCGAAGGGAAGCTCTCGCATGGCGGCGGCGGCGGCGGCGGCGCGAGCCGGCGACCTCGATAGCGAGCGGGCGGTCGCCGACGACGGCGATGATGGTTCAGGCAGCCTACTGCTAGTGCTACGGTTGGGCACGGCCCAATCAATAGGGCCCAATTGGCCCGGTTTACTTTAGCCCTCATTAGGATAGTGAGTCTCATTAGACTGTGTTCTTTTACTGTGGGTTTTGGAATTAATCCTTCCTACACGTAAAACGAGACATGGATTAACGTGTGATTAATTAAGTACTTCCTCAGTAAAAAAACCAATCTAATTGGTGATTTGGCACCAACTAAAACAATGAATCTGGACATGGACATATGGTTGTCCAGGTTCGTAGTCCTAGGTAATGTTAAACCCTCATCTAGGTTGCTTTTTTTTTTACGGATAGAGTATGAGTTAAAAGACTTAAAAATAAATTAATATAATTTTTAAGATATAGTATTTTCAATATAAACTTTCTAGAAAACACATTGTTTACCCGTTTGAAAGCGTGTGCCATCGCCCACCACCTTATTTGATTGCAATACTGTAGTTTTCCACTTGTTGATGGAGGTTCTATCTTTGTAGATGCCAGATACGGGCAGTGGGGAACTTGACGGGTGCCCCCGCTTCCCGTACCCGCATGGGGAGGATGATGGGGAAATTTGTCCTTTATTTTTAACACAAACTGTTGTTTTGCGCTCTTCTATTAGGGTTTGTATTTTTGCCTTTATTTTTTAAAAGGAATCAGTCGTTTGCCTCCACCTTTGATGTCTGGTTATATGGGCCCCATGGATTTTAGTTAAATAAATACAAATAAATACTCCCTCCATTTTAAAATGTTTGACACCGTTGACTTTTTAGTACGTTTTTGACCATTCGTCTTATTCAAGAAATTTAAGTAATTATTTATTCTTTTCATATCATTCGATTTATTGTTAAATATACTTTCATGTACACATATAGTTTTACATATTTCACAAAATTTTTTGAATAAGACGAACGGTCAAACATGTGCTAAAAAGTCAACGGTATCAAACATTTTAAAACGGAGGAAGTATAAGAAAATGATTTATGAAATATTGATTCATTGTTATCCCTGAGTAAATGGATAGAGTTCCAAGCACCATCCAATCTCGTACTTGTAGTCCGTCACCACCCAAAAACCTTAGAGGAGGCAGCGGCCAGGCGCGTGGAGGCCTGCGACAATCGTGAGGCTTCCTACGCCTAGTGCGGTGAGCGGCGGTAAGGCACGCCATGGTTGGTGGTGACTGTGGGGCTTGTTGCGGTGAGCGGCGGGTGAAAGGGACATGGGATTGCTTCTATGCGATCTAGGGAAGGGGCAAAGTTGCACGGGTTGAAAAATATAGGGTCAAAATACAACAACAATCAAGAATATAAATGTTCTTTCGCGCTAGAGTTAACACCGTCAAACCTACCGTCACCCGTGAGGGCAAACAACTAAGGGATATTTAGATGCCGGGGTACAAAGTTTTGGCGTGTCACATCGAGTATTATATAGGGTCTCGCATGGGGTGTTTGGACACTAATAAAAAAAACTAATTACAAAATCAATCAGTAAACCACGAGACGAATTTATTAAGCATAATTAATCCGTTATTAGCAAATATTTACTATAGCATCATATTGTCAAATCATGAAGCAATTAGACTTAAAAGATTTGTTTCGCGAATTAGTCGCAATCTATGCAATTAGTTATTTTTAAGCATATATTTAATACTTCATGCGTGTGTTAAACATTCGATGTGACATGGTAAAAAAATTTAAGTGGGATCTAAACAGGGCCTAATTCATTTTTCAAAAAAAACAAGGACAAAATGCAAACCCTAAAACGCGAAAGAAAACAATAGTTCGGGGTTAAAAGTGACCAAAAATTTGCACCCGAGTGCTGTGTGACTGAGGACATATCACATGTGGGGTGCAAAAACGTGTGGCCACAGAAGATCACGGGCAGCTGACGTGGTGCGCCGTCACGTTGCCGCCGGTGGTCGGTGGTGCGGATCCGAGTCGGCTCCCATCACTGGGCCGGCGCCGCCATTTTCCCAAACTACCCCGACGCCGCAACGCATTTCGCGGCGGCTTCCAAAGCAGTATCGTAAATACGTAGGGGAATGAGGGGCCAAAGGGACACCGGCGCTGCTTTCCTCCACGCCAGCGAGCAACACAAAAGCTTCTCTTTCCCTTCCCTCCTCGTGATCTGTCTCGCCGGGATCTCGAAAAGCATCACGACTCCGACGCGCCGCCCACCACCCGCCGATCGCCGACGCCGCACCACTGGAAGCAGCAGACGACGCAGAATCGGAGATAAAAGGCCATCGGGCCGCCCCGACCGCTCCATCCGGCGAAGCGGGCGCGACCCGACGGACCACCTCGCATCTTCTCCCCGCCGACCTCTCGCTCGGCCTTCTCGACCGGGAGTGAATGCATTAGGGTGATTTTATCTGCTGCCTCGACACTTAGTTATGTATAGTAGTAGGAGGGTGTTAGTTTCATCAAAATTGAAAGTTGGTTGAAATTAAAACCATGTGACGGAAATTAGAGATTGTGTGGGTAGGAAAGTTTTGATACGATGAAAAAGTGAAAGTTTGAAGAAAAAATTGATCTAAACTGGCGTATATTAATTCGTGTGCTAAAATAGTTGAACACTTGCTGTATTGGATAGCTTGCAGTAGCACGTTCGGTGCTTGTATATGCGTTTTTTTAGAAACGTGCTTGTATATGCTTGACTAGAGTTTCATGTCTGCAAATTTTCGTTAATTGCTGCTGATCAGCTGACTCCTACTACCTTTCTCAAGTAGAAGACTGTTGGTTCATCCTCTTACCATTTTTTTACTTGTACAGTATTTTTCATAGTTGGTACGCATACTCCCTCACCTCCAATCCAATATACTCATATACTTACGTGCAACTTAATGCGACATATCCTAATACTATGAATATGGATATAGACAGTAATAAATTTACTCTTACTAGGAGTTTTTTCCCCGATTATATGGAAGACACACATCACAACACAAGCACACCAAACTTGCACAATTTTAGTTCGCGAACGAAGATGTCTTGTGTTTTAAAAGAATTTATTTGAATAGCCCGATAAGAGGAAATCATGAATTCTAAAGCATGGAAGAGGAGAAACCATTTTAGGTTAACAGCATAACATGAGAGTTTCCGTTGTCATGACAGGGTTTGATTAAGTTGGTATTAAGGACTGGTGATAAGTAATTCTTTTCATATAAGGAAGATGATTACAAGCCCTGGTTGCTTATCTTAAATCGTACTTGATTCTTGATTTGCATGATTGATCACTCGATTAATTTTACTTATATTTTTGTCCAAGCAGAGCACCATCACAGGGGGCATTCCCAATCACATATGGCCCCAGTCCCAGAACCTGAACGCACGGCATCCTGCGGTCTCCACGACAATTGAGTCGCAGTCATCAATCTGTGGTACGGCCTCACACTCGTCATCTTCCACGATTTTCATCAATTATTCATAAGACTGCAACAATTTGCACACAAAAATACTTGTTGTTCGATGTACTCAATGATTTGCTACTGTATTGCACACTGAAAAGCACATGCAACTTGGATTTTTCAACTCATGGAGATTTCAGCGATGGACATCCATGGACAGTACCAGTGCTGTTACTGTGTCATGTACTGCATCAAAATTGTGTTTATTGATGAGGCACAAACAATGTTCAGTTTATTTAATTGTTCTTGCTCACTCTCTGTTCAATCTTCTGTAATCAGCAGCAGCAAGTCCCACATCAGCTACCAATCTGAACATGAAGGAGAGCCAAATTCTGGGAGGCACAAGTGGTTCGGATTCTGAAAGTGAATCGCTGTTGGATATAGAGGGTGGTCCATGCGAACAAAGCACGAACCCGTTGGACGTGAAGAGAGTGAGAAGGTATTCCAAGAACATAAGCGACTATGTCAAGCATTTTGTCTGTCACTGCGTGAAAAATTATGGGCGTATTCGCTAGTAGTAGAAGTTGAACATTGCTTTTCAGAAGGAATGTTTGACAAAGAACTTGCATGAAACGGTTTCTGGCTTCAAATTACAGGATGGTGTCCAATCGGGAGTCTGCTCGGCGATCGAGGAAGAGAAAGCAAGCTCACTTAGCTGATCTCGAGTCACAGGTAAACTGATATGATCTGAAGTTTTGTACCTGCCGAGCATTTGCCTTTGTTCAATTCAAACAGTATAACAGATTGATTCGACTAACAAATCATGTGCCAATTGGTAGCTTTGGTACTGTAATTCCGTGTCAAAATGCGAAATGCAAGTGCCGGTTCTTTCAGATTTCCATAGCTCATATCATGCTCTTGTTTGTCAGGTTGACCAGCTCCGGGGCGAAAACGCATCGCTTTTCAAGCAGTTGACGGATGCCAACCAGCAATTCACAACTTCTGTCACGGACAACAGAATCCTCAAATCAGACGTTGAGGCCCTCCGGGTCAAGGTGATCATTCATCTTCATCTGGAAGTGGATTTTTGTCCCTCGAGGGGACATCCCATCATTTTGTGCATGTCATTCAAAAACTTATCAAAAAAAAATTTAAAAAAAATGTTAAGATATATCAATATATGATATATCTTTTTTAAACATGCGAGTTAAAATTCGATTTATACAATTCGAAACAAAAATAACAAATTTGACCGTGAATTACGCGGTATATGAATTTGAATTTGAATTTGTATGTTTATGAAGTGACATATCACATATTGATTTATCCTACTAATTTTTTTTCAAATTTTTATGACTTTTTAAGTGACATAAAAAATAAGGGGATATATCCTCACGAGGGATGAATTGAGTTTTCCTCTTCATCTGTTTCCTCTTCATCTGCGCATTGCATTGCTCATCACTATATAGCCATCAAATTCGTCCTGCATTTTCGGCCAGTTTCTCAACTCTGAAGTCGTCCCCGTTTGTAAGTGCAGGTGAAGATGGCGGAGGACATGGTGGCGCGGGGGGCGCTGTCGTGCGGGCTGGGCCACCTGGGCGGGCTGTCGCCGGCGCTGAACCCCCGGCAGGCGTGCCGCGTCCCCGACGTGCTCGCCGGCCTGGACTACGCCGGCGACGACCCCTTCACGGCCGGGCTGTCCCCGCCGGAGCAGTTGCAGATGCCCGGCGGCGAGGTGGTTGACGCCTGGGGCTGGGACAACCACCCCAACGGCGGCATGTCCAAGTGAAACCATGTCAGCTCAGCTACGTTTCAAACGTGATGTGTCCAAGTGAAACGGACTTGAGTTTTTCAGAGTCCTCGTGTCGAAGTGTCATGCACTCTTCCCTATTCCTGTAATAGAACTGACTAGCTAAGAGACTGAAAGTCTGAAACTAATCAGTATAAATGTGGTGGAATTTGGAACTATTTTTTTCTGATCTGGTTGAGCTTGCCTTCTGAATTCATGATCCATCATTGGTGAGAGCCTGGAGAATTCAGGTAAGTGACCAAATGACGAAAAATTTTCATCTGGTAGGGAATGGTAAATCAGATTTACTCTGAAAGTCTGGAGTGAAAGTGAATGCTTCGTTTCTGAACAATTCATGGTGATAAATAATTGAGTGCGATTTCTATGCTTCAAAGTACTCTAATTGTGATTTGTGAATGGTTAAGGACGATTTAATTTACAATTACAATGGTTTGGTTCAGTTTTGAATTTGCTCTTCGTCCCTTCCCGCCATCTCCCTCGCGCGCTGCCTCTCTTCCATCTCCACCACCAGCTCGCCGTACGCGGCGGAGGCCAAGCCGCCGGCCTCCGCCGTGGTCGCCAGCGCCGCCGCGAGGCCGACGCAGATCCTCTTCTTCCCCTCCTCCTCGTTCCACTCCTCCTCGGCCGCCGCCGCCGCGCGCGCCGTGGGCGACGGCGGCAGCCTCGGCGCGACGGCATCCACGGCCCTGGTGGCCGCCTCGACGTCGACGGCCTCGACCGCGGCGGCCACGCGGCGAGGAGGCGCGGCATGTGCTCGCCGTCCGCGACGCAGCTCCGGGCCCACCCCAGAGCGCCGCCGCGGCCGCGCTGCGACCCGCCCACGCCTCCATCGCCGCGCCCCACCCGCGGAGCTCCGCCCCGAGCGCGCCCGCGCCGTGGCCGCCCGCGCCTGCCCCGCGCGGCGGCGGCCCCTGACGCCTCCTCGCCGCCCAGCCGCGCGCGCGCCTGCGCCGCCGCCGACGACGAGAGGAGCGCGCACGCCTCGTCCGCCGTCCGCTTCATCACCCGGTGCGCATCGGCGATCACCCTCACATCCTCGCCAACCTAAAACCATCTCAAACAAATTAACAAAAAAAGGAAAAAAACATCTCGAGAAGATCAGATCGATGGATGGATTGGCATTGTTCTTGCCTCGGATGAGCTGGCGAGCTGGGGGAGGAGCTCGTCGTCGCGGACGGCGGCGATCCGCTTGGAGACGGCGTCGACGGAGGTGATGGAGATGTCGAGCTTGGTGCGGAGGTCTCTCATGGCGGCCCTCGTCCTCTCGATGGCGCGGCTCGCGCCATTGGCGTCCTGGCTCCCGCAGCAGCGCGCACTTCCTCTCGTACGACAGCCTCACCCGCTCCCCTGCCTTCACCACCACCGCCATGGAAAACGAAATGAAAAGCTCGGAGCTACACGAAGACGATGACATCAGAGTTTGGAAGATATCGTGGGTCTCTACCTTGACTTCCTCGTAGAGCCTCTTCTCCCCACTCGTAGAGCCTATCGAGGCTCTCCTTGTGGCTCTTGAAGAGCTCGAATGGCTTCGGAGAGACCTCGCCGCTGCCGTCGCCGCCGCCGCCTTCCTCGTCGCCGTCGCTCGGAGCAGCGGTCGGACTGTCTACAAGACATCAATGATCAATGATGGAGAAGAAGAAGAGAGGAAGGAATGGATTCTAATATCTTCTCTGTTAATTAAATGGTTACTTTTTAAAAAAAATTACAAAATATATTTATATGTAATATATCACTTATATAAGCTTAAATTTAACTTTTACAAGTTATAAAAAATCAACAAGTTAAACCGTAACTAGTATACCTATATTTATATAGGGGACATATCCGGTAAAGCATCAAATAAGTAAAACCCGTGGAAACCATATTTAAAAGTTTTATAAATTCATGAAAAAAAATTATTAGAGATTGATATAGGAATGAATAATATGATACCAAATCTCAAGTCCCACTCAAACTTCATTTGAGAGAAACAAAAAGACAAATTTCGGGTGAATACTGTTATGTTACTATTCACCGAAATTTGTCTTTTTTTTTTCTCTCAAATAAAGTTGATGGGGGACGTTTGTACTTGATATTTGCGTATGAATTGTAATTCATGCATGTACCTATTTTTAGTAATTTTTTTTCATGAATTTACAAAAATTTAGATATGGTTTTCACTTATTCGATGGTTTTCACTTGATATTCCTCTATTTATATATAACTATATTTGTAGTTTAATTTGTTATTTTCGTTATAACTCGTAAAAGTTGAATTTAACCTTTATATTTGTAAAGTGATATATTACACATCAATCTATTTTGTTAAAATTTTTAGAATTATTCTATAACTATTTAGTTGAGATGCATGAAACGGGTGAATGTTCGTCGAGTACTTAAAAACCTTCCTGAAGAGGAAGACATTGTTTGAGAGAGATTAACTACAAGAGGCTGTAATGGCGTGCGTGTACCTTTCCTCTGGTAGGGGACGACCTCGAGGAGGACGGAGACGTGGTTGGCGGTGTCGACGATCTTCACGAAGTGGCCCTGGATGTCCCTCATGGCCTCCGCCATGCTCGCCGGCGGCCGGTCCACGTACACGGTGAACCCCGGCGTGCTCTGCTGCTCGACCTCCGCGCTCGCCACAACCCTCAGCTCGTTCTTCACACGATCCACCGCCGTCTTCTCTTCCTCCTCCTCCTCCTCCTCCCTCGGCCGCTCCACCGCCGCCGGCGAAGCTTCCGCCTGCAGCTTGGCCTCGCCGTCGCCGTCGTCGTCGTCGTCGCTTTCTTCTTCCAGCTCCGGCATCTGCTCGTCATCTTCGTCATCGCTTCTCCCGATGCCATAGCTCGCGTATTGTTGGTGATCGTGATGGAGCGAGGAGAAAGGGTCCCAAGAGACGAAGTCCCATGTCGTCGTCGCCGTCGGCGGCGGCGGCGGCGGCGAGGCTGGCATGGCATTCGCCGGAGCGTACAACGAAGGGTGAAACAGCTGGCCGGGATCCACGCCGAAGAACCCGTCCACCGTGACGGTCTCGGCGGCGTCATCATTCTCCTCCCACCGCTGCTCCACCTCCACCACCGGGTGCACGGGCGCGCCGCCGCCGCCGACGCCGGCGGCTGGTCTCAGCCAGTTCATGACAAGAACCTTCCTCTCCGGCGAGCACGGCCGGTGCCGGCACGGCGCCGCCGCCGACGCCGCCGTGTCCTGGAGGAAGTAGAGGTGCTCGTCCTCGGCGAGGCAGTAGAAGAGGGCGAGCGAGACGCGGCGGAGGGAGTGGGCGTAGGCGACATGGGAGGAGGCGAGCAGGTTCCTCTGCGCGATCGCCTTCTTGACGAAGCTCCTCCGGTCATGGCACGTCTTCACGGCCGCCTCCTCCTCCACCTTCTTCGACGACGAGCACCCCATTTTTAATTTGATCTTCGAATTGAAATGTGGATGATTTTTTTGGGCGAAATTCAGATGAACCGGGGTGCTTTTTATCCATATGTGTGACGAACACGAATCAGATAGGGGATATATATATATGCTTTGGTTGTGTGTTTGGTCTCTGCAAGGAAAGAACATTTTAATTTCTTGGATGAGGTAACTGAAGGTGCTTGCTTATACCAAAGGTTCTTTTTTTTTGTGGCTTTGCAAGATGAACAAAGGCAGTGGTGATTCATATTATTCTGAACTTCTCTCCTAAGTTAGGGAAAACTAAGAAATTGAAGTTCGCAAAGGATCTTGCGCAAGGAAGAAAGAGATACGACCGAGACAGGTAAAAAGGTCTCGATGCAGGAAGGAGAGTCTACCCATTGACCCACTTTAATTTAATTAATAATAAAAAACAATTCATACTGAGGCATTTACCATTTAGGCTGAATGTTTGTGCAGGTAATCGAACTTGCAAGTATTTACTCTGATGCCTGAACTACGAAGAGTATTACTCGTTCCGTTCCAGGTTATAAATCGTTTTGACTTTGGTCAAAGTCAAACTGTTTTAAGTTTGGTTAAGTTTGTAGAAAAAAATAGTAACATTTTTAACCTAAAATAAATTTATATGAAAATATATTCAATTACTGATTTGACGAAACTAATTTGGTATTGTAAATATTACTATATTAGTCTATAAATTTTGTCAAACTTGAATTATTTTGACTTTGATCAGAATTAAAACAACTTATAACCTGAAATAGATGGAGTAGCTAGCAATCGATAATATTTTATGTGTGGTATTAATGTTAGAATATAATGAAAATGCCAACCGCGGAGCTCGGACGACTACCTGACCAGCTCCAACGCTGCTAAAAGGTTGAGTTTAAATGTTCGTTTGAACAAGGTAATTTGCGATGACTGAATAAACTTGATAGTTTATGCTGCCCTTCTTAATTTATTCATCGGATTATTGAAATGGATTATTTGCTCCACGCTTTAAAAACATGGTTGCTCAAAATTCTTTTCTTCTTTATTATTTACATAACTTCTTTTAAAAAATATTAACATTTTTTTAAGAAAATTAATTTATCCCTATAATCAAATAGATAATCCGTAGCAGTAATCTAAATCAAACGGGCCGGTAGCATATTGACTAACAAACAACAAGTTATCTGAATTTAAAGCATCAGTTTGAATAAAAAAGTTGTGTGTACAAAAGATGGTGGAATATAATGCACCTAATGCCAAATCTGAAATACCAATTCCACGTCGAAATTTATATCTCCACCTGAATAAATTCAATCCCCTCTAAAGGAGAAAAGTGGATTTAACTGCTATTTTTGTTGTCATATATGGTTTTATTTTTTTGGTACAAATTTGAATATTTTTACATGGATTTTCTAATTTTGCATGAATTGTGAGTTTGTCCTGTTTAGGTTAGAACGATTCATTGTTCAACCATTTGTCTTTGAAAGAATGGGCTTTGTTCAAGGGGTTAGGTAACAGCAGAGCGATGTGATACCTATGAAAAGCAAACGGAAAATTTTAAATTCCGGGCGGTTAATAAATCTAGACACTCCCTAAATACTACATAGGGGAAGGCATGGATATTTTTTCATCAATTGTAATTAGAACATATATTGATTGGTAAAATTTGACATTTTAGTATTTGGCCCTAACATGTTTTATATTTATGGAAATATAAACTATAAGATTTATATATATATCATATTTAGCAATACTTTTAATGAACATATTGTATGCTAATTACAAATGCATTTACGGAACAGAAACTAACATTTGGACATCACAACAGATTATATTCTGAATACTTACAACTATGTGTCTATGACAACTTCAGAGTTGTATATCAAATTCAATTCAATTTATTTTAAAAAATTGCTTCACACAATATTACACGGGAAAAACCGCTACTACTACCTGACAAGTAAAAACTCATCTAAAAGTGTTATACCATTATTGTAAATAAAGATTACTCCCTCCGTACTTATAAAGAAAGTCGTTTAGGACAATATTTAAGTCAAACCTTAGGAATATAAATCATAAATAACTCTCAATTTGTTGAGTTTGAAATATAAAAAATATATGAATATATTTGTCTTGAAAAATACTTTCATAAAAGTATACATATATCACTTTTCAATAAATATTTTTTATAGCAACAAAAAGTTAAAGTTGTGTTTCAGAGACCGCGTCGCTGTCCAAAACGACTTACTTTAAAAGAACGGAGGGAGTATATGAGATCAATTCAATGCTATATATTACTTTCTTGTATTTTAATGTAGGATGCCGTTGATTTTTGACCATTCGTCTTTCAAAAAACTTTATGTTATTTTCACTTATTTTACTGTGATTTGATTTATCAACAAATGTTCTTTAAGCATGACATAAATATTTTTATATTTGCACAAAAGAATAAATAAAACGAATGGTCAAACGTTGGTCGAAAAGTCAATAATGTTATACATTAAAATACGGAGGGAGAGTATATGCTAACAGGGATAATTTTGTGAAAAATCTTATTTGTCCAATATATCATGCCACCATTTGGGATATATGTATATGATACGATCTATTTCTATGTGTAGTATGAAAACAGTGGATCCATCGGTCTCAAGAGAGTCATGGCCACAAGCTCATGCGCACATTGCACATGGAAATGTGTTTATAACACATGGACACCGTACACTGTATAATATTAGCCAGTAGCTAGCTTAGCAACCGCCCTAGGGATGAAAACGGATCGGATACGGTCGGAAACTAGCTTTATCATATTCGTTTTCATATTTTTTTTCTCGGAATCGGAAACCCGGATACGAAAACGGAATCGAATATTATCGAATGCAGATACGGAGCGAATACGAATCGAAACGAATACGGTAACGAATATTAACTAGAACATAAAAGCCCATCAAGCTGACCTTCACAAATCAATGAAGAAATATAACTTATTGTTTTTTCTAATAGAGCATGTTACATTTGCAAAGATCAACAATTAATAATACCATAACGAGAAACATCCACAAACTTGCGTATAGTAACAAAGTCTTGCTGTTGCTGTCTTTGTCAAATCAACATCAACTCTTGTTGTTGCTGCAATGGCACCTGCATCAGGCACTTGTGGTTGTGGGTTGGCATCAGCTCCTTGCGTCGGCTCAGATGGTGTTGGGTTTGTTGGCAAAGATGCTACACTCGCACTGCACAAGCTGAAGCTGCTGCTACTTGCATGAGAGGAATTCATCACAGATTCATAGATCTACCACACATGAAAAAAAAAACAAATGAATAAGGAGCACCACAACAGTACAACTCGATGTCTCAATACGGCTCGGTGAATGAGGAGCACAAAAAATGAATGAGGATCCGACGAACCTGCTTACGGGCCTACGGCGAGACGATGATGCGGCAGTGGCGGTGATACGGCGATGCGACGACGCCGGCGAAGAGGCGGCGGCTGTTGGCCGATGCGACGACGCCGATGAAGAGGGCGGCGGCTGCGGTGATGGGACGACCGGACGAGACGACGAGAAAAGAAGCAGCGGCGGCGAAGGGGTGAGGCGGCGGTGGCGGCGGCGAAGGCGAAGGGGCGAGGTGGCGGCGGCCGCCAGCTGAGATGCATGGGGAATGGGAGTAGCCGAGATGTGTGGCCGTGTGTGGGAGTAGTCGGCTCGGCTATTGCTAGCTAGCTAGGGTTTGCATAACACAGTAGACAGTAGTACATTACACACATAGTTCATAGTTGGGCTGGGTTGGGCTCTTTGGGCTGATTCATCTGAATGGCTGATGAAGTATTCCGGATATCCGAGATTTTTTGCCGGATAGTTTCCGACCGTTTTCCGATTCCGTTGGATATCACCTTTACTGTATTCGTTTTCGTATCCGAGAAAAAAAAATCCGAATTCGTTTCCAAATCCGCGAAATTCCGGATAGTTCCGACCGAATTTTTCCGTATCCAAAAATTACTCTCTCCGTACTTATAAAGGAAGTCGTTTAGGATAATATTTAAGTCAAACCTTGAGAATATAAATCATAAATAACTCTCAATTTGTTGAGTTTGAAAATGTAAAAATTATATGAATAGATTTGTCTTGAAAAATACTTTCTTTCATAAAAATATACATATATCACTTTTTAATAAATATTTTTATAGAAACAAAAAGTCAAAGTTGTGTTTTGGAGACCGTGTCGCTGTCCTAAACGACTTTCTTTATGAGTATGAGTATGGGGGTGTTTGGGAGAGAGGCCAACCATAAGGGTGTGTTTGAGAAGAAGGAGATTGAGGAGATTGAGAAAATACGCAAAACAAGGTGAGCCATTAGCTCATGATTAATTGAGTATTAATTATTTTAAATTTTAAAAATGGATTAATATGACTTTTTAAAGCAACTTTCCTATAGAAATTTTTTGTAAAAAATACACCGTTTAGTAGTTTGGAAAGCGTGCGTGCGGAAAACGAGGTGCCTTCTCCCTCAACGTCCTCCAAACGAACGCTGCCTAAGTCCCTACAGACTTATGGTTGGCCTCTCTCTCCCAAACACCCTATGTGGAGGAGTACAAGCTCTTAGGTGTCTTTTTCACATCTCAAAAGGCCACTTAAAAAAGCCCCAGATTCTATGACCCACCGGCCCACATGTCAGCGTCCTAAACCAACACGAGATGCAGCGCTCGCAACCGTATCAGAACAGAAGAGGCGTCCTCCAATCAGAGCTCGAGACGAACCCAATTACCAAAATATAATCAGATCCGGAAAAAAAAAAAACAAAAACACGACGACATCTATTTAAGGCAGGATCCACCTCACCCCCGCCCCGCCCAAATCGCTCCCTTCCCTCCCCGACCAGATCGCGACACCGCCACCGCCGATCCGAAGGTCGGCGACGACGACGACCACCGCCGCCGCCCTCCTCCTCGCCGCCGGCGGCCATGGCGTTCGGCGACCGCATCACCACCTTCGAGGACTCCGAGAAGGAGAGCGAGTACGGCTACGTCCGCAAGGTCCGTCACCCCCCTCCTCCCCCGCGCTATACTCCTCTGCTCGCATTGCTTCCAATGTAGATCCCACCGGCCTCGTCCCACGCGATCCTGACGGGGCGTGGTCGGATCGGGGCTGGATTGGCGCCGAGATTTGGTTGGGATGGGATGGGGTGGTGGTGGTGGTGATGGCGCGGATTGCTTTGGGGATCTGTCGCGGGCGGGTGGCTAGATAGGGCCTTCGGATCCAGTCTGGCATTGGTGGCTAGCTCGCTTGGTCGGGTGGGGTTTTGCGGAGAGTCCGTGTTGCTGCGCGGCTCTGCTTGAGATTCGCATGTGGTGCGGTGTTCTGATCGCCAGTCCGTACCACGCCATCGTATAATGATATGATCTTTTGTTGCAAGGGTATCGCTAATAGAAATAGTATAGCGTGGTTGGATGTAAAAATAAAGTTGTTCGTTTCTTGTAATTTAAGAACCACTAGAAGATACACTGGCTTCTATTCCTCTCCCGGATTATGGATTGAAGGATAACCCTGGACGAATAGTGTGCACTCTCACTCTCTGCTTAATTTCATCGAATTTGCTACTCCCCCTGTTCTAAAATATAACAACCTAGTACAAGATTTGGCATCACCTAGTAGGAGACCTGTCTAGATTCGTAGTACTAGGTGTTATATTTTGGGTTGGATGGAGTATCTATTTAGAAACAATACGCATCATTCCAAAAATGCCATAGTTCAACTGACCGTGCCACTCAACAATGAATTGCGTCACGCATGTATTTCTAGATAGGTTTATGCTAGATTTAGTGTTTGTTAATGCTAAAGTGAGTTTTCTCATACTTATGTGTTGGAATCATAGTTCCTATTATGAACTCAGTGCTATCGTATCTGTCTGGTAGAATATTTAGATGTCATCTTATGCTAAGATCTGCTTCCTAGTTATATGCGCACTAGTAATTGCCCTTTTTCTTTTGTGTGATGGCATGTTTAGCTCTTAATTTCATTGTGTTGATGAACATTATTGATCGAATGGGTTGTTTTAGGTCTCTGGACCTGTGGTTGTGGCTGATGGAATGGGAGGTGCTGCCATGTATGAACTTGTCCGTGTTGGGCACGATAATCTTATTGGAGAAATTATTCGTCTTGAGGGGGATTCAGCTACAATTCAAGGTGTGGAACAGCTCTTTAGTTTCTATCTTTAACAGCATACAGACACGAGTTCTGATAGCAATTATATGCCTGTTGAAACCATAGTCAATATCTAACATCAGAAATGTTGTTATTTGTGTATCACAGTTTATGAGGAAACTGCTGGACTGATGGTTAACGACCCTGTTTTGAGAACACGAAAGGTGCTTTTTTGTCATTTATTAAACTGATCTGTCAAGTGTACTTGTTTTTGCTTGTTTTTAACACATAAAGGTTATGCCTGCACAGCCCCTGTCGGTTGAGTTGGGACCTGGTATTCTTGGGAACATTTTTGATGGGATCCAGGTACTTCAAGTTGTGAATGTGGAGTAATTTCATTTATTTTTTAAGCTCCTTGTGCTCCTTGTCTGTTAACTCTTGTCATGTCCTTTTTCCTATCGTGTTTGCAGCGCCCTCTGAAAACTATCGCTATTAAATCCGGAGATGTGTACATTCCTCGTGGTGTCTCAGTTCCTGCCCTTGACAAAGATGCTTTGTGGCATTTTAAGCCAGAAAAACTAGGTGATGTATTTTGTATACTTCGGGGTGGGGGGGGCATGAGTTTGAATAAAAAAGTTGTGTGTATAAAGATGGTGGAATATAATGCCACTAATGCCAAATCTGAAATACCAATTCCACATTAGCTGTCGAAAACTTATATCTCCACCTGAAATTCAATCCCCTCTAAAGGAGAAAAGTGGATTTAACTGCATTTTTGTTGTTCATATATGGTTTTATTTTTTTACAATTTGAATATTTTTACATGGATTTTTCTAATTTTGCATGAATTGTGAGTTTGTCCTGTTTAGGTTAGAACAAATTCATTGTTCAACCATTTATCTTTGAAAGAATGGGCTTTGTTCAAGGGGTTAGGTAACAGCGGAGCGATGTGATACCTATGAAAAGCAAACGGAAAATTTTAAATTCCGGACGGTTTTTGGAACAGTTCTATTTACAAACGACGGTTTTTTTTTTCTCGTGCTGAGTCACAGGGTTTTCTCTAACCTTTTTTTTTTACAAATGGTGATTTTTTTTTATCTCGCGTTGAGTCAGACGGTTCTCAAACCGTTTTTTAGAAACAACGGTTTTTTTCTCGTGTTGAGTCTGATTTTTTTCTCGATCTTTTTTTATAAACGATGTTTTTTTTCTAATATTTTTCCAGAGCGGCTTGTTTCTTCTTATAAACTGTGTTTCGTTTTCTTGTGTGGTTTTCTCAAACATTTTTAGAAATGGTGTCTTTCTAACAGTTTTTCCTTAGCATATTTTTTTTGCTTTGTTACCTATAGTGAATACGAAATTTTTTCTCGCACCTTTTTTCTTGCGCGTATTTTTTCCCCTTTTTCTGACATTATTTTCTTGCGCGTTTTTTTTTCATGTTTTTCTCGAGCAATATTTGCTTTTTCTTTCTCGCGCGTTTTCTAGAAACCAAATTTTCTCGCACATATTAGATTAGATAGATATATTAGATTAGATAAGATAAGATTAGAGATAAGAGATATATAATGGACGACGAAAACAATAGAAATGGATGTTTTTTTTGCCGCGTTATTTTTTCCGCCCCTTGTACCATATAATGGTTTTTTTTTTTATATACGGACGACCAGAAACTTTTTTAACTTTTTAAGTAAGTTAGGAATTAGAGATTAGATCTGTTCCCTTTTGTGATTAGGAATTTAGATTGTTTATTTATTTTTTTATAATAAAAAGAAAAAAAAGATATGGGAGATGGGGGAGGAGATTTTTTTCCGCCTCCGATTCACTCTTTTGTTTTTTGTGTGTTGCCGCGTTTTTTCTTTTCTGTATCGCTCTTTTTTTTTTTAGTTAGACGGACGACAGAAACATCATAATTTTTAAGTAGTAACAGATATCATATTTAGCAATACTTTTAATGAACATATTGTATGCTAATTACAATTGTATTTACGAACAGAAAACTAAACCTTTGGACATCACAACTAGGAAATGAAAACGGATCGGATTACGGTCGGAAACTATCTTTATCATATTCGTTTTCATATTTTTTTTCTCGGAATCGAAAACGGAATCGGAAACCCGGATACGAAAACGGAATCGAATATTATCGAATACAGATACGGAGCGAATACAATCGAAACGAATACGGTAACGAATATATTAATCGGAACATAAACGCCTCAAACTGACATTTACAAATCAACGAAGAAATATAACTTGTTTTTTTTTCTAATAGAGCATGTTACATTTGCAAAAGATCAACAATTAAATACCATAACGAGAAACATCCACAAACTTGCGTTATAGTAACAAAGTCTTGCTGTTGCTGTCTTTGTCAAATCAACATCAACTCTTGTTGTTGCTGCAATGGCACGCTGCATCAGGCACTTGTGGTTGATGGGTTGGCATCAGCTCCTTGCCGTCGGCTCAGATGGTGTTGGGTTTGTTGGCAAAGATGCTACATCTCGCACTGCACAAGCTGAAAGCTGCTTGCTACTTGCATGAGAGGAATTCATCACAGATTCACTAGATCTACCACACATGAAAAAAAAAAAAGATATAAGGGGAGCCACACAACAGTACAACTCGAGATGTCTCAATTACGGCTTCGGTTGAATGAGGAGCAGCAACAAAATGAATGAAGGATCCGACGAACCTGCTTACGGGCCTACGGCGAGAGACGATGATGTGGCAGTGGCGGGTGATACGCGTATGCGACGACGCCGGCGAAGAGGCGGCGGTGTTGGCCGATGAGACGACGCAGACGAAGACGAGGCGGCGGTTGCGGTGATGGGACGACCGGACGAGACGACGAGAAAGAAGCAGCGGCGGCGAAGGGTGAGCAAGCGGTTGGCGACGGGCGGAAGGCGAAGGGGCGAGGTGGCCGGCGGCCGCGGCCGAGATGCATGGGGAATGGGAGTTGCCGAGATGTGTGGCCGCGTGTGTGGGAGTAGTCGGCTCGGCTGTTGCTAGCTAGCTAGGGTTTGCATGACACAGTAGACGTAGTACATTACACACATAGTTCATAGTTTGGGCTGGGTTGGGCTCTTTGGGCTGATTCATCTGAATGGCTGATGAAGTATTCCAGATATCCGAGATTTTTTGCCGGATAGTTTCCGACCGTTTTCCGATTCCGTCGGATATCACCCTTATTGTATTCGTTTTCGTTATCCGAGAAAAAAAATCCGAATTCGTTTCCAAATCGCGAAATTTCCGGATAGTTTCCGACCGAATTTTTCCGTATCCGAAAATTACTCTCTCCGTACTTATAAAGGAGTCGTTCTAGGACAATATTTAGTCAAAACCTTGAGAATATAAATCATAAATAACTCTCATTGTTGAGTTGAAAAATATAAAATTATATGAATAGATTTGTCTTGAAAAATACTTTCATAAAAATATACATATATCACTTTTAATAAATATTTCTATAGAAACAAGAAGTTAAGGTTGTGTTTTGGAGACCATATCGCTGTCCTAAACGACTTTCTCTGTGAGTAGGAGTTGGAGGGGTACATAGCTCCTTATGGGTGTGTAATTCATGCATGTACCTATTTTTAGTAATTTTTTTTCATGAATTTACAAAAATTTAGATATGGTTTTCACTTATTCGATGGTTTTCACTTGATATTCCTCTATTTATATATAACTATATTTGTAGTTTAATTTGTTATTTTCGTTATAACTCGTAAAAGTTGAATTTAACCTTTATATTTGTAAAGTGATATATTACACATCAATCTATTTTGTTAAAATTTTTAGAATTATTCTATAACTATTTAGTTGAGATGCATGAAACGGGTGAATGTTCGTCGAGTACTTAAAAACCTTCCTGAAGAGGAAGACATTGTTTGAGAGAGATTAACTACAAGAGGCTGTAATGGCGTGCGTGTACCTTTCCTCTGGTAGGGGACGACCTCGAGGAGGACGGAGACGTGGTTGGCGGTGTCGACGATCTTCACGAAGTGGCCCTGGATGTCCCTCATGGCCTCCGCCATGCTCGCCGGCGGCCGGTCCACGTACACGGTGAACCCCGGCGTGCTCTGCTGCTCGACCTCCGCGCTCGCCACAACCCTCAGCTCGTTCTTCACACGATCCACCGCCGTCTTCTCTTCCTCCTCCTCCTCCTCCTCCCTCGGCCGCTCCACCGCCGCCGGCGAAGCTTCCGCCTGCAGCTTGGCCTCGCCGTCGCCGTCGTCGTCGTCGTCGCTTTCTTCTTCCAGCTCCGGCATCTGCTCGTCATCTTCGTCATCGCTTCTCCCGATGCCATAGCTCGCGTATTGTTGGTGATCGTGATGGAGCGAGGAGAAAGGGTCCCAAGAGACGAAGTCCCATGTCGTCGTCGCCGTCGGCGGCGGCGGCGGCGGCGAGGCTGGCATGGCATTCGCCGGAGCGTACAACGAAGGGTGAAACAGCTGGCCGGGATCCACGCCGAAGAACCCGTCCACCGTGACGGTCTCGGCGGCGTCATCATTCTCCTCCCACCGCTGCTCCACCTCCACCACCGGGTGCACGGGCGCGCCGCCGCCGCCGACGCCGGCGGCTGGTCTCAGCCAGTTCATGACAAGAACCTTCCTCTCCGGCGAGCACGGCCGGTGCCGGCACGGCGCCGCCGCCGACGCCGCCGTGTCCTGGAGGAAGTAGAGGTGCTCGTCCTCGGCGAGGCAGTAGAAGAGGGCGAGCGAGACGCGGCGGAGGGAGTGGGCGTAGGCGACATGGGAGGAGGCGAGCAGGTTCCTCTGCGCGATCGCCTTCTTGACGAAGCTCCTCCGGTCATGGCACGTCTTCACGGCCGCCTCCTCCTCCACCTTCTTCGACGACGAGCACCCCATTTTTAATTTGATCTTCGAATTGAAATGTGGATGATTTTTTTGGGCGAAATTCAGATGAACCGGGGTGCTTTTTATCCATATGTGTGACGAACACGAATCAGATAGGGGATATATATATATGCTTTGGTTGTGTGTTTGGTCTCTGCAAGGAAAGAACATTTTAATTTCTCGGATGAGGTAACTGAAGGTGCTTGCTTATACCAAAGGTTCTTTTTTTTTGTGGCTTTGCAAGATGAACAAAGGCAGTGGTGATTCATATTATTCTGAACTTCTCTCCTAAGTTAGGGAAAACTAAGAAATTGAAGTTCGCAAAGGATCTTGCGCAAGGAAGAAATGGATACGACCGAGACAGGTAAAAAGGTCTCGATGCAGGAAGGAGAGTCTACCCATTGACCCACTTTAATTTAATTAATAATAAAAAACAATTCATACTGAGGCATTTACCATTTAGGCTGAATGTTTGTGCAGGTAATCGAACTTGCAAGTATTTACTCTGATGCCTGAACTACGAAGAGTATTACTAGTTCCGTTCCAGGTTACAAGTCATTTTGACTTTGGTAAAAGTCAAACTGCTTTAAGTTTGGTTAAGTTTGTAGAAAAAATAGTAACATTTTTAACCTAAGACAAATTTATATGAAAATATATTCAATTACTGATTTGATGAAACTAATTTAGTATTGTAAATATTACTATATTAGTGTATAAATTTTGTCAAACTTGAATTAGTTTGACTTTGATCAGAGTTAAAACGACTTATAACCTGAAATAGATTGAGTAGCTAGCAATCGATAATATTTTATGTGTGGTATTAATGTTAGAATATAACGAAAATGCCAACCGCGGAGCTCGGACGACTACCCGACCTGCTCGGGAGCTAGCTCCGACGGTGCTAAAAGGTTGAGTTTAAATGTTCGTTTGAACAAGGTAATTTGCGACGACTGAATAAACTTGATAGTTTATGCTGCCCTTCTTAATTTATTCATTGGATTATTGAAATGGATTATTTGCTCCACGCTTTAAAAATATGGTTGCTCAAAATTCTTTTCTTCTTTATTATTTACATAACTTCTTTTTAAAAATATTAACATTTTTTTTAAAAAATAATTCATCCCTATAATCAAATAGATAATCCGTAGAAATAATCTAAATCAAACGGGCCGTAGCATATTGACTAACAAACAACAAGTTATCTTAATTTAAAGCATCAGTTTGAATAAAAAAGTTGTGTGTATAAAAGATGGTGGAATATAATGCACCTAATGCCAAATCTGAAATACCAATTCCACGTTAGCTGTCGAAACTTATATCTCCACCTGAAATTCAATCCCCTCTAAAGGAGAAAAGTGGATTTAACTGCATTTTTTTGTCATATATGGTTTTATTTTTTTGTACAAATTTGAATATTTTTACATGGATTTTCTAATTTTGCATGAATTGTGAGTTTGTCCTGTTTAGGTTAGAACAATTCATTGTTCAACCATTTATCTTTGAAAGAATGGGCTTTGTTCAAGGGGTTAGGTAACAGCGGAGCGATGTGATACCTATGAAAAGCAAACGGAAAATTTTAAATTCCGGACGGTTTTTGGAACAGTTCTTTTACAAACAACGGTTTTTTTTCTCGTGCTGAGTCACAGGGTTTTCTCTAACCTTTTTTTTTTACAAATGGTGATTTTTTTATCTCGCGTTGAGTCAGACGGTTCTCAAACCGTTTTTTTAGAAACAACGGTTTTTTTCTCGTGTTGAGTCCGATTTTTTTCTCGATCTTTTTTTATAAACGATGTTTTTTTCTAATATTTTTCCAGAGCGGCTTGTTTCTTATAAACTGTGTTTCGTTTTCTTGTGTGGCTTTCTCAAACATTTTTTAGAAATGGTGTCTTTCTAACAGTTTTTTCCTAGCATATTTTTTTTTGCTTTGTTACCTATAGTGAATACGAAATTTTTCTCGCACCTTTTTTCTTGCGCGTATCTTTTCCCCTTTTTCTGACATTATTTTCTTGCGCATTTTTTTTTCATGTTTTTCTCGAGCAATATTTGCTTTTTCTTTTCTCGCGTGTTTTCTGGAAACCAAATTTTCTCGCACATATTAGATTAGATAGATATATTAGATTAGATAAGATAAGATTAGAGATAAGAGATATATATGGACGACGAAAACAAATAGAAATTGGATGTTTTTTTGCCGCTTATTTTTTCCGCCCCTTGTACCATATAATGGTTTTTTTTATTATATACGGACGACGGAAACTTTTTAACTTTTTAAGTAAGTTAGGAATTAGAGATTAGATCTGTTCCCTTTTGTGATTAGGAATTTAGATTGTTTATTTATTTTTTTATAAATAAAAAGAAAAAAAAGATATGGGAGATGGGGGAGGAGATTTTTTTCCGCCTCCGATTCACTCTTTTGTTTTTGTGTTGCCGCGTTTTTCTTTTCTGTATCGCTCTTTTTTTTTAGTTAGACGGACGACAGAAACATCATAATTTTTAAGTAGTAACAGATATCATATTTAGCAATACTTTTAATGAACATATTGTATGCTAATTACAATTGTATTTACGGAACAGAAACTAACCTTTGGACATCACAACTAGGAATGAAAACGGATCGGATACGGTCGGAAACTACCTTTATCATATTCGTTTTCATATTTTTTCTCGGAATCGAAATCGGAATCGGAAACCCGGATACGAAAACGGAATCGAATATTATCGAATACAGATACGGAGCGAATACAAATCGAAACGAATACGGTAACGATTATTAATCGGAACATAAAATCCCCTCAAACTGACATTTACAAATCAACGAAGAAATATAACTTGTTGTTTTTTCTAATAGAGCATGTTACATTTGCAAAGATCAACAATTAATAATACCATAACGAGAAACATCCACAAACTTGCGTATAGTAACAAAGTCTTGCTGTTGCTGTCTTTGTCAAATCAACATCAACTCTTGTTGTTGCTGCAATGGCACCTGCATCAGGCACTTGTGGTTGTGGGTTGGCATCAGCTCCTTGCGTCGGCTCAGATGGTGTTGGGTTTGTTGGCAAAGATGCTACACTCGCACTGCACAAGCTGAAGCTGCTGCTACTTGCATGAGAGGAATTCATCACAGATTCATAGATCTACCACACATGAAAAAAAAAACAAATGAATAAGGAGCACCACAACAGTACAACTCGATGTCTCAATACGGCTCGGTGAATGAGGAGCACAAAAAATGAATGAGGATCCGACGAACCTGCTTACGGGCCTACGGCGAGACGATGATGCGGCAGTGGCGGTGATACGGCGATGCGAAGCAACTTTCCTATAGAAATTTTTTGTAAAAAATACACCGTTTAGTAGTTTGGAAAGCGTGCGTGCGGAAAACGAGGTGCCTTCTCCCTCAACGTCCTCCAAACGAACGCTGCCTAAGTCCCTACAGACTTATGGTTGGCCTCTCTCTCCCAAACACCCTATGTGGAGGAGTACAAGCTCTTAGGTGTCTTTTTCACATCTCAAAAGGCCACTTAAAAAAGCCCCAGATTCTATGACCCACCGGCCCACATGTCAGCGTCCTAAACCAACACGAGATGCAGCGCTCGCAACCGTATCAGAACAGAAGAGGCGTCCTCCAATCAGAGCTCGAGACGAACCCAATTACCAAAATATAATCAGATCCGGAAAAAAAAAAAACAAAAACACGACGACATCTATTTAAGGCAGGATCCACCTCACCCCCGCCCCGCCCAAATCGCTCCCTTCCCTCCCCGACCAGATCGCGACACCGCCACCGCCGATCCGAAGGTCGGCGACGACGACGACCACCGCCGCCGCCCTCCTCCTCGCCGCCGGCGGCCATGGCGTTCGGCGACCGCATCACCACCTTCGAGGACTCCGAGAAGGAGAGCGAGTACGGCTACGTCCGCAAGGTCCGTCACCCCCCTCCTCCCCCGCGCTATACTCCTCTGCTCGCATTGCTTCCAATGTAGATCCCACCGGCCTCGTCCCACGCGATCCTGACGGGGCGTGGTCGGATCGGGGCTGGATTGGCGCCGAGATTTGGTTGGGATGGGATGGGGTGGTGGTGGTGATGGCGCGGATTGCTTTGGGGATCTGTCGCGGGCGGGTGGCTAGATAGGGCCTTCGGATCCAGTCTGGCATTGGTGGCTAGCTCGCTTGGTCGGGTGGGGTTTTGCGGAGAGTCCGTGTTGCTGCGCGGCTCTGCTTGAGATTCGCATGTGGTGCGGTGTTCTGATCGCCAGTCCGTACCACGCCATCGTATAATGATATGATCTTTTGTTGCAAGGGTATCGCTAATAGTATAGCGTGGTTGGATGTAAAAATAAAGTTGTTCGTTTCTTGTAATTTAAGAACCACTAGAAGATACACTGGCTTCTATTCCTCTCCCGGATTATGGATTGAAGGATAACCCTGGACGAATAGTGTGCACTCTCACTCTCTGCTTAATTTCATCGAATTTGCTACTCCCCCTGTTCTAAAATATAACAACCTAGTACAAGATTTGGCATCACCTAGTAGGAGACCTGTCTAGATTCGTAGTACTAGGTGTTATATTTTGGGTTGGATGGAGTATCTATTTAGAAACAATACGCATCATTCCAAAAATGCCATAGTTCAACTGACCGTGCCACTCAACAATGAATTGCGTCACGCATGTATTTCTAGATAGGTTTATGCTAGATTTAGTGTTTGTTAATGCTAAAGTGAGTTTTCTCATACTTATGTGTTGGAATCATAGTTCCTATTATGAACTCAGTGCTATCGTATCTGTCTGGTAGAATATTTAGATGTCATCTTATGCTAAGATCTGCTTCCTAGTTATATGCGCACTAGTAATTGCCCTTTTTCTTTTGTGTGATGGCATGTTTAGCTCTTAATTTCATTGTGTTGATGAACATTATTGATCGAATGGGTTGTTTTAGGTCTCTGGACCTGTGGTTGTGGCTGATGGAATGGGAGGTGCTGCCATGTATGAACTTGTCCGTGTTGGGCACGATAATCTTATTGGAGAAATTATTCGTCTTGAGGGGGATTCAGCTACAATTCAAGGTGTGGAACAGCTCTTTAGTTTCTATCTTTAACAGCATACAGACACGAGTTCTGATAGCAATTATATGCCTGTTGAAACCATAGTCAATATCTAACATCAGAAATGTTGTTATTTGTGTATCACAGTTTATGAGGAAACTGCTGGACTGATGGTTAACGACCCTGTTTTGAGAACACGAAAGGTGCTTTTTTGTCATTTATTAAACTGATCTGTCAAGTGTACTTGTTTTTGCTTGTTTTTAACACATAAAGGTTATGCCTGCACAGCCCCTGTCGGTTGAGTTGGGACCTGGTATTCTTGGGAACATTTTTGATGGGATCCAGGTACTTCAAGTTGTGAATGTGGAGTAATTTCATTTATTTTTTAAGCTCCTTGTGCTCCTTGTCTGTTAACTCTTGTCATGTCCTTTTTCCTATCGTGTTTGCAGCGCCCTCTGAAAACTATCGCTATTAAATCCGGAGATGTGTACATTCCTCGTGGTGTCTCAGTTCCTGCCCTTGACAAAGATGCTTTGTGGCATTTTAAGCCAGAAAAACTAGGTAATTAGTATTTTGTATACTTCGGGGTGGGGGGGGGGGGGGGGTTTACCTTTTGTTATCCTTTTTCATTTAGCATGCAGTGCGAGGCACTCAAAATCATGCTCTTATTATCATTATGCTGCAGGCGTTGGAGATATTATCACGGGTGGAGATCTATATGCTGTAAGTTACCATGAATTTTGAGTTCCGTCTTATATGGTTATTATGAACACTATGCATCAAGATAGTAGCTTGAGATCTGTAGATTCCCATCATTAACCATGTGCCTTTGCTAAAGTTTTCTGACTACATGGCAGAGTGTCAATGAAAATACTTTGATGCAACACAAGGTTGCTCTTCCACCTGGCGCTATGGGGAAAATAAGTTACATCGCCCCAGCTGGTCAATATAGCCTGCAGGTTAGTGGATGCTATCAGTATCACTTTATCCCATGTCCTATTGATCTGCATGCATTCTAACTTTGCTTAACCTTGTATGGAACCCTGCTTTTGCTATAAATGCAGGATACAGTGCTAGAATTGGAATTTCAGGGTATCAAAAAGGAATTTACCATGCTCCAGGTAAACAAGTTCCATCTTTTATGAAGATAACATGTCTGAGGATTAAAGCATTAGTTTAATCTGTTGTACTGCACTACAGACATGGCCTGTGCGTTCACCAAGGCCTGTTATGGAAAAACTTGCTGCAGATACACCTCTTCTTACAGGACAGGTTTGTACAGAACCTACCATGGTTCTCACTCATAATAATATGTGCTTTTCCTCCCCATTTTTATTAAGGTTTCTGTGTTGAACCACTAAATGTTCAAAGTACTGTTTTCCCCCTCTTTTTTCTACTCAATTAATCTAATTCTTATATACTTTTAAACGATCCCAGCGTGTACTTGATGCATTGTTCCCCTCAGTTCTTGGAGGAACATGTGCCATTCCTGGAGCTTTTGGTTGTGGAAAGACTGTCATTAGTCAGGCACTTTCCAAGGTGATCACTATTTTTCTATTCCTCATTGCCATGTAGTATCTATAGAAACTATACTCTCTTTTTGTTGCCTTGATCACATCTTTGTACTGAGATGAATAGCCTCTCAAACTCTGCAGTATTCCAACTCCCAAGCTGTGGTTTATGTCGGATGTGGCGAAAGAGGAAATGAGATGGCTGAGGTTCTCATGGACTTTCCCCAATTGACAATGACGACAGAGGATGGACGTGAAGAGTCTGTGATGAAGAGAACAACACTGGTGGCTAACACATCCAACATGCCTGTCGCTGCTCGTGAAGCTTCCATTTATACAGGTAATGGTGTATTGCCCCTGATTGATTGCTACATTAAGCCACAATAGTGTCTGATATCCATATAGTGTGCCCCACTTTGTCATATAGTTGTTTTGTTTTTTAGTTGTCATATAGTTGTTTAGTTTTGTATGGATCCCAGCAATATGATGTTACATCAACCTGGACATGCCTACTTATTTACGAGTACTAGTTAACATGTATCCACGTTTAGAATCTTCACACTGCACAACAGTGGCTGAAAGTACAACATTGATGATATATGCATCTTTGTCCCTGGTTTATCTGTGTATAAGAGATGCAGAGCAAAACGAAATGTAGATGCGCATTTATTCCTGAGACCCACACTTGTATATTATTGTGAAATATATGATAAAATCTTGATGATGAAGGCATTTCCCTCCCCAACTATATTTTCAATTGTTGCTATCCAGTTTAGATTTTTTGTAACATTGGTTTATCTATATGTTTAATTTCCTGTTGCTTTGGTCATTTGAACTGCTAATAATATGTATTTTATGGACCTTAAGTTCATCACCAATGATCTCATTGTAAACAAAATCTTATATGACTTTGCCCCCCAGGAATTACGATAGCTGAGTATTACCGTGACATGGGTTACAATGTCAGCATGATGGCTGATTCCACCTCACGATGGGCTGAGGCATTGCGTGAAATTTCTGGGCGTTTGGTACGTTGTTTTTCTTCTGCCATAGTTGCCCTCATTTCCTTTTTGTATTTCTTATCCTAGCGTACTTTAACTTGCACAAAGCTCTGTCCTATTCTCATTGGAAAGACAATCAGCTTCCGATTTCTTAAAACGGTGTGCCGACATATTTACACTAGCAGTTATTCTTTCATTGTGTTTTCACTAGTAGTTATGATAGCCTATTTACACTAAAGTAGTTATAGAATCAATTTACATCATTTACTGCAATATTACCATGTATGGCTAAAAATTGCTAACTGCTAATATAGCCTTTGGAAATAGAATGCTTAAAAGTTAAGATTGTTATAACTCATTCGTGTTGATTTTTTAAATATCTATTTTATGTTAATATTCTAATGGGCAATGCCACATTTTTGTTATCCAGGCTGAAATGCCTGCAGATAGTGGTTACCCTGCTTATTTGGCTGCAAGACTGGCATCTTTCTATGAACGTGCTGGTAAAGTAAGGTGTCTTGGAAGTCCAAAACGGGACGGAAGTGTTACAATTGTAGGGGCTGTCTCTCCACCTGGTGGTGATTTTTCAGATCCTGTTACCTCTGCAACCCTTAGTATTGTTCAGGTAAGGAAGCAGCTAAGTCTGTCATGATTAATAATGTTTATCGTTTCAGTGTTGTTAAACCACATGTTCTTGTTTGTAGGTCTTCTGGGGATTAGATAAAAAGCTTGCCCAGAGGAAGCATTTCCCATCAGTGAATTGGCTCATATCTTATTCGAAATATTCTAAGGTTTGTTCTGACAAGCAACTTGCTTAAATAGTTTATTCTCCCCTCAGATTCCAACTGTAAGTTGATTTAGACTTGTGCACAAAGATTAAGAAAGTACTAAAATGAATTTGTTGCCATTCATTTATTTTCACGAAAATGCAAGATAATTGCGTTTCATTTCATTAAGGGAAAATAAAGCAATTTTTTTTTGTTGCCATTCATTTATTGTTTTATACTATTGAAAAAATGGAACATTTATTTGTGAGAGCTGTAGCACTTATTTTATTTGACAAGGGCAAACATGAAAGAGTTCACTATAAGTTTGTTTTTACTTTTTTCTGGTCAAACTTTTTTAAGTTTGACTAAGTTTGTAGAGAAATATAGCAACATTTTCAACACAAAACAAACATAGTATCAAAATATATTCAATGTTACATTTGATTAAACTAATTTGATGCTGTAACTTGTAATGTTGCTATTTTTTTCTATAAACTTGGTCAAATGTAAAGAAGTTTGACTAGGAAAAATGTCAAAGCGACAAATATAAAACGGAGAGAATAGGAAGGAGTTGAGAAGGCTAAAATGGCCAGAGGAAGTAGACAATAGGTCTATAGAATAACAGAACTACACAAGTTTCTATGGTTATAATTTGTTCTAATGGTTTTTTGTCTTCTAACTCATTTTTTTCAATGAAATGCTCATAAGTTTATATTTGAACATTTTCCTGTTCGTTCGCATTTGCTTTGATGTTATGTGACAATACAATGTTTTGTGTTGCAGGCGCTTGAGCCGCACTATGAGAGGGAAGATCCAGATTTCATTGATATTAGAACAAAGGCACGTGAGGTGTTGCAGAGGGAAGATGATCTAAATGAAATAGTGCAGGTACTATTTTGAGCCTTGTGAATATTTACTCTCCTGGAATTCCACGATGGTTTGACCTCTCTTATTGAAGTTACCTTTTCTCATACTGTCGTATCACTCCTGGCTGTAATGCTTCTTATTAATCTGCATCATGCTAATGTAACATCCTATCAGAAGTGTTCGCACATATTGCTTGTCTACCATAAGTGCTTTGTACCAGTTTCTTGGCATTTGTTCACTTAATGGTCCTGCTAATTATTTTGAAAATGATAATAAACTTGACCTTAGTACGTACGTTATTTTTAAATAAGCTGTGGCATAAGTAAGATTTGAGCTCTTTTGTTGTTCTTTGTGTGATATTTATTGTTGACTCTACCCCACTTTCAGCTTGTTGGTAAAGACGCACTGGCAGAATCTGACAAGATTACACTGGAGACAGCAAAACTTCTGAGAGAAGATTATTTGGCACAAAATGCATTCACCCCGTGAGTGTTAAACCCATTTGATAGTTCTACTAACCTGTGTCATAATCCATATTAACTAATTGATCAATTCTGTTGCATGAAACAGATATGATAAGTATTGCCCATTCTACAAATCTGTTTGGATGATGCGCAACATTATTCATTTCAACACATTGGCAACCCAGGTAAATTCTCTTACTTGTTCCAGGAATTCGATAATTTGGCAATTTTCTTTAGAAAACCAATCATGCCAAAACTTTCAAATAATTGTGTTCTATCAGCTATCACTGATGCTCGTGAGCTTATATTCAAATCAATCTGGGTCACCTAGAGGCCCCAAATCCCAAGATCATAGAGTGGCGTGAAACTGAAACACTGTTTCCTGCTTGATCCAGAATTTCTGATTTCTGGAACAAAAAGATAGTAGTATGAGTTGGATTGATATACGGAGTTCTAGGTTTTGGATTACTGGCATAGATAGGCTCTGGACCGATTTGTCACTTGAATTTAAATAATTGAATCCTAGCACGGGCATCAGCATGGAACTTCAACTCTTAATGTATCATTTACATTGAAAGGTGAATGAGTGGAGCTAATTGAAGACAACTGAACTGATTAGAGGCACTGTTTGTTGTATGTCATATAAGTTACTCAAATTGTTTACTCATTACTCAGTATAATTACAAATAGGATATTCCCATACAAAAGTAGCATAAGAACTATTTTAATAATCTGTATGCTTGTTGTTTTATAGGCGGTGGAGCGGGCAGCTGGTGCTGATGGACAGAAGATTACATACAGTGTCATAAAGCATCGCATGGGCGATCTATTCTACCGTCTAGTGTACGCATTTCTCCCCTATTTTCAAGTTCTAACACTTGCTGTGTAGATTGCAATATCACCAATGGTATTTGTTGCTTGTCACAGGTCGCAAAAATTCGAGGATCCCGCAGAGGGCAAAGAAGTTTTGATTGCGAAATTTCAGAAGCTGTACGATGACCTTACCGCCGGGTTCCGCAATCTAGAAGACGAAGCACGGTGAATAATTATTGTAGATTCTGTGTAAACAATAAGGATATATCACCAAATGTTCTATAAAAAAAAACTTGGAAGCATTCCATTTGCTGCTACCGAGGCTCTAGGTCCAGATCATGTAGAAATTTTCCTGCAACTATACGCGCCGTCGTCGTTTTGTCAGGTTTTGATCCCAAGTGCTCGATGGACACGCCATTATTTCTACTCTATGTATCATTTATTTATCATCTTCATTCACATCATTGTAATAAACATGGGCATGTTTATAGTCGAATAAGTACGATGCCCATCTGTTTAAAAGTCTTCTTTGAAGGTCATTCATCTTTATTTGTTCGTTGAAAAGCAAATGTTGCTTAGCTTTTAGGTATCTGGTTGTGGCAGTTTATGATGTGGTACGATGAGCAGGTAAGAGACATGTAATTAACCTTTTTAGTACTCTTTTTTATGTATTGTACGATTGAAACTTATAGGCCAAAAGTGTGGAGTTAGTCACACCAACTAAATGCATTTAGACCTTTGTTTCTGTATGTCAAATTGGAAGGCTGGAATTACGCAGCCAGGTTATTAACACAAAACTCTGTGATAGGCAGATTAAGCCAATCCACCCTAATAAATATTGATTCTGACTCGCAAAACAATCAAAGTCATGCTAATTTTTGCTGTTTTATTGCCATTATTGAATCCCTTTTGCACTATGCTGGAACTGGAAGATGCTGAAGCTGGAGAGTGGCTAGACAAAGCTATGTCCAGTACAGATACAGTGCACATTGGCATATTATTCCAACTTGCATTTGCATACTGTGTTTCTTGTCTGGAACGCAGCAGCCTGTACTTATTTGACTCGATCCATGTGAATGGTTTCCACATAAATTCCAAGCTTTATTAACATTTGGGGCCAATCAATAATGCCCAACTCAAATCAACGGATCAACCTTATAATATTTTAATATTATTATTACATTGCGATCCCTGTTTGTAAGTGTGTGCAGACTTTTAAATTTGTCTGTGTTGTCTTCTCTTAAACTCCTACTTGTTTGGCTGGATTCTCCTTTTTCAATATACTTTATTTATTTCAACCTAAAATTCTCCCTTTTCTTTGTTGGTTATATTCTATTTCCGAAACAGAACAAAACAATGTTGTTTCTGACGTGTACAACTCCTACAGATTAACGATAGAACGAGTGTTGTTTTGACTTTTGACACTTTGAGCATGTGAGTATATTAGAGTTGGTTTCTCTATTAATTAAGGTCTAAGTTAACATCCGATGTAGTGTTTCAAATCATACGATGATCCATCGTCCACGGCAAGGCATACATATGCCTGAAATTGAACAGTCCAAAACAGAGGTCAATAACCGCAGCTTAGTGGGGAGCCACGACAGGTCTGTGAATATTCCAAGTGCAAAAACAATGAGCCTAACATTATCATTTATTGAGGACAATTTGAGCATAAAAATGTTATCCGCTATTGGAGACACATAGAATAAAAAAAGAGAGAGGCAAATTTGGCAAAACCACATCCGATAATAACTAGCTCATGGTAGAGTTAAATATTCACGCAATGCCTCATTTGTTCACAATTTTATCCATGGTACAATGTGTGCATAAATTTTGGGCAATAGTAATACAACTCACGGTGTGCTCTACCCCGCACAAAGTATTCAATTAGATATAGGGAACGGTAACACTGCGAAAAACCGAAAACTCCGAGGATTCGCCAATCCTTATTATGATGTTCTACCATTAATTAATTAATCCTTTCATGTGCCTATGACATGCGGGTTTCGGTCACTTGTTATTATAAACAACAAATGCTAGACTTCAATTTTCAAATGCTACTAGGGAGAGCGGAATGGCAAATCATAAAAATCCCTTCAATAACCACATTCTCCTATGTTGTTTTATGGACAAACACAATGGATCAATATTGTCATGTGAACGAATATCTGGGCAGTCATTAAAAAAAAAAGAGTGAAATACAACTATTGCACATCAGATGATCTGGGCCGTCCGACTCATACATCGGACGGCCATGATTCGTTCCCAACTGTTCAGTTCGGCCCCTCTCTGTCTGTCGATCCAGTGTGATCGAGTCATATGAATACAACTGAACTTGCCCTTTACTACCTCAAAAACCAAGAGGCGAAGAAGAGAGAGGATCCCAACCCCACCACCTCTCCTCCTCCTCCTCCTCCTCTCTCTCCGATTCTGCCTCGCCGCCGCCGCCGCCGCCGCCCGCCGCGGCTGCTCTTCTCCTCTCGCCTCGCCTCGCCTCGTGCGCGCGGCGAGTTCGACCTCCTCCTCCTCTCCGAGCCCCCGCCTCCCCTGGCTGCGGCGGGGGGTTTCGAGGGGGGTGGACGCGGCCTCCGTGTCGGCTTCGGCTCGGATCGAATTCAAAGGTATCGTTCGAGCTCTCGCTGCTTACGCGGGCGCTTGATGAGCACCGCGGCGTAGATTGGGAGATCCATCGGGAGTTGGGATTGATTTCCTTCCTTTTCCAATCAGTTACCCCGGATTTATTTTATTAATTTGATGATACGTGATGGTTTAGTATTATTGATAGCAGTTTGTTTCCAATATTGATTCGACGAGGTTCTGCTCAACCCTATATTCCCCACGTTAGGTCCGGCTCCTTGCGCCGGTATTCACAGCTAATTGTATTATGACACTTAGTGTGATGATTTGTGGATGATACTTTGTTGAGTGTATTGGTGGATTAATACAATGAATAATCTTGCATTTGCAGAGGAGGTTGGAAACTTGGAGGTGTAGTTAGTGCTACTGCCCTGTTTGGAGTGGCATGTAGTTTTCACAAGGCTTTGGTTATGATTTGTCGATGGCAAGGAGATGAAGGCGTCGCGGTGTGGCAGCGGGGCAGCAAGGACATGACAGCCATGCCCCCTCCGCGCCAACGAGGCGCCGCCAAGAAGCCCATGTGGATAATCGTGCTGCTGTCGCTGGTGTGCGTTGCGCTGATCGGGCCTACGCGTACCCTCCGCGCCGTACTCCGCATGCTACTTCTTCGCTTCGAGCGTCTGCACTCCTTTCAAGGATTGGCTCCCTACTGTAACCGACGGGAGCGAACAGACGAAGAGATCGTCTCGTCTGTTGTTATGAGGGATCTCCTTGCAATGCCCATGCCTGTCTCGAAGAATCCAAAGATCGCTTGATGTTCTTGACACCAGGTTCATTGCCCTTTGAGAAACTCTGGGAGAAATTTCTACAGGTGTGGGCAGATATACCCATCATGTGCTTCATGTTAGATGCATCAACATCTAGTTTTTAAAATTTATTTGCTTGACTTCTGTGTGCAGGGTCATGAGGGTCGATATTCCATTTATATCCATGCATCACGTGAAAGCCTGTACATTCTAGTTCCTTGTTTGTGGCCGAGAGATTCATAGTGAAAAGGTACTAATGTTCACCCCCACTCTGTGTACTTGTTTGTTTCTTTTCTTGCTTTATCTTAACTCATCTGCTTAGCAAGGTGTTATGAACAGTAAGAAAGTTGTTATGCATTAACTGTTCCTTGTGTTTATACTAAGAAAGAAGAAAATCGTGTTATTGCTTGGATTAGTTTTCGATGACTATAATTGACATTACCTTTGCATCAATGACCTGCATATAAGGCAAGCTTTTAACAAAGAAACTCTATGTTGTTCAAATAAAGAAAAGAAATATAAACTCAAAAAGAAGTAGATTTGAGCCTAGGTGGTGGTAGTGTACACAACCCATACCCATCAACTGAGCTAGGTTTAGTTCATTTTTTTTTATCTGGCTTTTACTCCTGTGTTTAGGAAACTCCATGTTGGTGACTTGGTTCTCCTAAGAAGTTCTTACTTTTTAGTACATTTTGCAGCAAATAAGCAAAAGGACTGTGATTTGTCCTCTTTTTTTTTTTTTTTTTTTTTTTTTCTATCAGCGATCCTGTAATTTCTTTTACATCCAATTTTATAATTTGTTTTGCAGAACTAAAGCATTGCATTGTCTTTGTATCCGCAGGTTGTATGGGGGAGGATTTCAATGGTTGATGCGGAGAAGAGGCTGCTAGCAAATGCATTGGAAGATGTTGATAATCAATTTTTCGTCTTGCTATCAGACAGGTTTTTTTTTTTAGAAACTTGCCTGCAAAATGAATTTTTTTTGTTGCACTTTGTTAAGATCCTTTTTATTTGTTTGACAGCTGTGTTCCACTACATACATTTGATTACATATATAATTTTCTGATGGGAACAAACGTCAGCTTCATTGATTGGTAAGAGCGCTGAACTCATATTTTGATCCATTTGACAAGAGGAAAATATAGTACATACAAGTGCAGGGAATAGCTACTGTCAGAGCATGTAATTCTGCTTTAAAAAAGTTCTTTGATATATTGATTATAACATCTCTACTTTAATTTCATCTGTGACCTTACAGGAGAATAACTGAAAATATGAAAATCAGGAATATTTCATCATGCATTTTATTCTAGATCAATCTTTTGGCTTATATTTCTTTACAAAGGAATACCCTTGTTACATCACAAGAATGGTGTAGAAAACGTTGGTGTGTTTTGACTTAAAGATTAGAATGCATCAACACAGAGCTATGATCACCGCACAATTTTCTATTGCCCCTAGTCACACATGTTTGTTTGCGTTTTTCATTGTGTTTTTTTCACGCTATCAGCTTCCTTGATCCTGGACCACATGGAAGCGGAAGGTATTCTGTGGAAATGCTCCCTGAAATAGAACAGAGGGACTTCAGGAAGGGAGCCCAGGTTCATATTTTTACAGTACTACTTTATTATTCTTCAGAATGTTTACTACCCCAAAGTTTGTTAGGCGCTTCATATATTCTTGGTTTAGAGGCATTCTTTTAAGTCAACATTTTCAGAAACTAGGACATTTGTTTGTGAGAATGATGATATATCACTTCCATCTTTTTATGCTTTTCTGAGTTGGTTTTCGTATGTGCTGTAGTGGTTTGCTGTAACACGAAGGCATGCTTTACTGATTTTAGCAGACCACCTTTACTACAATAAGTTCGAGCTGTATTGCAAGGTATGTTCCTCCTTCATTGATTGTTAATTGTTGATGCCTATCATGCTATAGTTCATTTCACGTGTACAGTGATTACTAAGTTATTTTGGTAGCATCTAAACACAAATCCTATTACTATAGTGAATCTAGTAGATGAATGAAAATAAATGCATCTTCATGGTGTTCATTGGGAACCAGCCAGTAACAGGCATCACAGTAGGTACCAGGGAACCAGAATTTATCCCGAAGAGGGAAAATGATACCCTGGTGATACTGTCAGAATGAAGTTCAAAGCTAGGATGTTAGTTGAGATATGAAATTTGGAACTGCTATTGGCAATTGTAAAGCTTTAGCAGAGACAATAATTTGGAGATGACCTGAATTTAGGACTTGTGCCACTTGGTTCTAAGTTCTAACTGCTTTAGCCATGTGCTACAGGAAATTAAAAGGGTATTAACTCGTCAAGAAAAAAAATTCGTGAAGCACTTGTTTCATATCGTTGAAATAATGTATATATACATAATGTTATTTAATACACCAAATTTTTTCTGCTTTTTTGTGTTCTGCAGCCAGCAGAGGGACGGAACTGTATTGCTGATGAGCATTATTTGCCAACCCTCTTCAATGTCAGTAAATAATATTTTGAATTGATATTTAGCTTTCTTCTTGGTCCCTTTCTTTCTTTCATATGCTTTCACTTTCATCTTCAGATGGTAGATCCTGGTGGAATATCTAATTGGTCAGTGACACATGTTGATTGGTCTGAAGGAAAATGGCATCCAAGGTCGTATAGAGCTATAGATGTTACGTATGCACTCTTGAAGAACATAACGGTATGCTCTATATCGGTAAATGAACACATGCTTTTGGCCTTTTGCCAATTGACATGTCCTCTATGTGTGGACACTTACCAATGTACTTTACTGTTGTGTAGGCTATCAAAGAGAACTTCCGTATTACAAGTGATGATAAGGTAATATAGCAAACCCTCTTTTTCACTCAAGCACAAAAACAAATATACCATTACTAGGATTTTGGTGATGATTACTGTGTTCGTGCACTTGTCTGCAAACACCTGAAGATATTTGCTTTTGAGTGTCTGCATGCAACACAGTCAAGGAATTTAACTAAAACATAGAAATGTAGCTCCTACATGTAATATTGATATGTACATTTATCACTATCGCAGAAAGTTGTGACAATGACACCCTGTATGTGGAACGGAACAAAGAGACCATGCTACCTTTTTGCTAGAAAGTTTTACCCAGAAGCTCTCAACAACCTACTGAAGCACTCCAGCTACACGTCCACTTGAGCTCTACACGATTCTTTGCTTTTGGCCTAGGAATTTCCCTAGGATTTATTTCTTCTTCTATTTTATGTAAATTGTGAAATTGATATTTAGCTGCGTAACACAGATTCAGGGCCAGAGACATATCAACGTTGCTGCGGCAATGGCGATGTCTTGCAAATTCTGAGTCCCTAGGTAGGGCTGAGGCGATATTTATTTAGTTTTGACACAGCCCTCATTGTAACATGTTGTGCTTTTTTGTATGTTGCTATGAGCTGCTCTTCACGCCCACATTTTCTCTCTTTTCTTTCTAGTTTCCTAGCTCCTCCCATCTGTTGAGGAATAGGGTTTTTTGTCAGATTGGAACAGTTATTATATGATCCATTCTTTGTAGACATGAAGAGATTATTATGACACCAGCACAACCTTACAGTTAATCTGCCCTCTTGAGTTTTGTTTACACATTTTCCGATTCTGATGTGCATATTTTTCTCTTATTGTCTGCTGGGAAGTAAGCGTTCTGCACCGTAAACTCACCAATTTAATCAACATACATGTAAATACTAATTAGTTGAAAATGGCAGAAAATTATTCGAATACATCTGATTTTTATTTTCAGCATATGTATCGTTTTCATGTTACAGCTCTGAAGTGAAAATACACACGCATCTGAATTTCTGAATGTAAATCAGTAACTCGTAGAAAGGGTCTGTCTTGTTGCTGCATAAGCATGTAGCCAAGGGCATGCATGTGGTTTATTATAAGTACAAACTTTCTTTTACAAACATTTTACAAACGATGTGATTAAATGGAGGGTTTTCGGTGACAACAGCCGCGGCGATTTATGATAAATGTGTAGTTATTTTTGAAGCTTTTACATCGGTAACTCTTGTTCACTGCCCTAGGGGAGGCTAGAGTAGCATGGCCATGGCTTCATCTGCCATCTGTTTGGCTGGAGGAGCCATCGGCTTTAATTGTTACGGTCCTTATTATAAGTCATAACAATTTATTAGCGATTAAAAAAATATATGAGTAAAATTTTTGTATATATATGTTCTTAGTGATTGAAATGCCAAATCTGAAAAAAAAAATACTATGTTGAAAAACTATCAAAATCAAATTTTACAATTCAAATTTTGGCTTTGGCTTATAAGCCATATGGCAAACAATGAGGCCTGTAAAGTGGCTAGTGAGCGATGTAACTGTTCTTTGATCTAATAAAATTAACTGAGTTTTAAAAAAAAACGATGTCATTAAATCTTGATGTTTTAAAACTCCAATCGATAATCTACCATATAGTTCAACAAATGATTTTACTCATTCATCATGTGACACATCCAACGATCGAAAATCATCCGATGATGTCGATCCAACGGCTCGCCGCCTCCCCCCAAATCCGATCGGATCGCCTCCCCTCCCCAGGCAAAATCACCGCGTCCTCGCCAGAACATCACGGACCGCCTCGCACAGGGGTTCACCGGCCTGCTGCAGGCGCAACCGCCGCAGTTTCCGTGGCCGGCGGATTCCCTTCGAGATCGACCTCCCCGTGGTCCCCTTCGGCGCCTCCTGGGGTGCCCGGGCCGGGAAGGAGTTCTTCCCCGCCGCGGCCGTCGCCTCCGTCATCGACATCGGCAGGAGGCTCCGCCAGGCTGGCGTAGAGATTGGGGCGTCCGTGGTAAATGCATCATTCAAGAAATGGTTTTCAAACAGGCGAGCAGCCTGACGGGATCATCCCAGGGACCACGATGCTCTTCGCCCCGTGCTTCATCAGCCTCTGTTTGAAGAACAACAAAGAGAGATTGGTGGATTAGTTGCTAATTTACCATGGTCTGATTGTACTTGCCTGTTCGGTTCCAAATTAAAGCATTTTCTAATCTCTACGCCATTTGTTCCTAATCTCTACGCCATTTCCTTGGTAGATTAGGAACTAATCTGTTTGAATGATGCATTTGCCTGTTCGGTTCCAAATTAGAGCATTTTCTTTGTGCATTTTAGCTTATTTGGCAACATTCATGACCCGTGAGGGCAATATGAGATATTTAGTTCTGCTTTGTATGACCTGACCTAGAGAAGCTTTGTATGCCATCCATTTTTATTTACATGAGCTAAGCTGTGTGGATTTTGAAGATTCCACAATGCTTTCTTCTGATTTATTAAAGAAAATTCTCCATGAACCCAAGTTCATAAATGATAAGTTGTCAGTATTTAATCACTTTGTTCCTTTGCCACAATGGGATACAATTCTCTTTAATTTATTAGTGTAATGTGAATGATGTAGTGTAAATGTTTCTTTTTTACGTGACCTAAGCTGTGTGAGTTTTGAAGTACATTCACTCTGTCTTGTCTCTTCTTGTACAATGGTGACCACAAGTTACCCGTGTATATCATAATCAACATTTTTTTAGTACACGAAGCATATAGTATGAGATTAAACCTGTGCAAAACACATCTGATTGTTTCAGATTAGACTCTATTATTACTTCGTAATAGATTTATCTGTTATTTCAAATGATCGAATGTTCCATGACTCCTTATATCTTTTCAGTTTCGGAACCTGGAATGTTGTCCTTGCACGACTAATGAATTATTGATGTGCTCTTGATTTGCAGAATAAGGGGACTAGAGAGTGTTTGGGAGGATCTGCTACTGATTGGCAGGATGAGCAGAGTTGTTTTAGTTTCATTCCCACCTCTGATGGTATGCCCTTGGCTAAACAACTAGAGTGTGCTGCTAGCCTATTACTAATAGGAGCAATGCATTTTTATCTTGGTCATATGATAGGTGATAACCTATTTTCTATAAAGAAATATTGCATGGAAGGCACTCGGACAGATTGTTTTGTTGGGAAAAAATTGCTTTAGCTGCAGCCTGTCTGCTGGGAGACCACTGCATTACCAACGTATGATTGATTGTTTTGTGTTCCTCAGAAAAAATGGCTAATTCCATATCCATAAGGGAATATGCTTTTGGTATTGGAGGTTTTCTTGCAATCGGCAAACATATGAATGTTACAAATAAACTAAAATTAAATTCATAACTTTGAGCAAATCTCCAGGAAAAAATCACTTTAGGTTTCTATATTATTATAAGAAATTTCTAAATTTGGGGCACTGTGTGAATAATATCAAGTTTTTAATTATGTGTACTGTATTTGTCACCCTAGGAATATTTGAGGGGCAATATATTTGTCAAGCTTAAGTATTGAATTTCAATCCATGTGAGAAGATAGTACAAATGAATTGTAAACAGAACATACCGTCACTGGCTTCAAGGTAAACATGAATATATTTCTAAGATGTCATTTTAGTCTACAGTAGATATATACACTGTAACTAGGTATGTCGTTTTTATTTGTGAAACTCAATAGGTGTAACTGTTGCTATTTAAATGCAGATTTCAAAAACAAGTATACCACAAATTGGTGTTGTTAAGTAGTTATGCAGCAATACTGATTATTATTTGGTTTTTATACAATTAGTGTGGAATCACATCACCCATGTTCTTTTGGGATTATTGGGATCAATTGTTTCCAATGTGCAAGGGCTATGGCATTTCAAGGTGCTGAGATATTGCACACCCCATGATAATCTGCCTAGACTTCCATGAACACTGGAAGCGTGTCATGCAAGGCCATGTTAGTGCTAGCTCCATATTGCCATATGCTTTTTTTTCCCTACAAATCATTTTTGAATAAGTTGTTTGAACCGATCTACTCCAAAGGACCAATGGATCGGTGGAAGAGAGAAGCATCCTTTTCAATTTGCCATACTGCTGAGAGCATTTTTATTTTCATCACAATCTTGATGTTATACCTATTATCTTGCAAAATAACATTGTCTTGAATTTTCAGGTTGGTCAGAACAGGCAAATTGTTTCGCATATAGCAATTTTCCTCAGTTGCCAGCCGCTAGCCATCAGCGCATCATCAACCTTGAAGTGAAGAATAGACAAATTAGATGGCAGTTGTTTTATTTTATTCTAAATATTAGAGGCACCTGTAAATATATTATTCATCTATTGTAAAGATATTGTTGTTATACTCAGTGAATTTCCAAAAAAAATAAGGCTTAGTTTCTTCCCTGTTGCAATGATTTATTTCTTGCCAACATAGATTTCATATACATTATTGTACTCCGGTTACATGATCTGAAGTGTGGTGTTTATTTTTCATTTTTCAACTTCAATGCAAACTACAATGAAGCTTAATTTCTGTCTAAAATGAAAATGTACCGTCTTGTGTATGTATTGAGTCCATGCTACAAAATGTTAGGTTCAACCAACATTTTGCGGACAAATTTCAGTGATTGCATATTTTGTGGGGGTATATCTCACTATATACTCAGTGTTTTTCAGGTGTTTCATTTTTAATATCCATTTTGTCGTAGCGTTAGCACGGGCATATTACTAGTAATAACTAAGTAGATCAAATGGTTTTATTTCTTTAGCATTCCGAATTTATTTAAAAGCTCCTTTACTAGCCCATTTCAACAGCCCATCTCAAGTGAGCACAAAGCGAGAGGGAGGGCCCAGCCCACCTCACCCTCAAAAACCCTAATCGAGCCCCTCCCGCATCCATCCAACGGTCAAGATCACCCCTCCTCACGATCCAACGGCCGATACCCCTTCACCGAACACTATAAACACCCCACTCACTCTCCCACACCCGCCGCCCCCTCGCCGCCGCCGCCGCCGCCGCCATGACGACGAGGTTCAAGAAGAACCGGAAGAAGCGCGGGCACGTGTCGGCCGGGCACGGCCGCATCGGGAAGCACCGGAAGCACCCGGGAGGGCGCGGGAACGCCGGCGGGATGCACCACCACCGCATCCTGTTCGACAAGTACCACCCGGGCTACTTCGGCAAGGTCGGGATGCGCTACTTCCACAGGCTCAGCAACCGGTTCCACTGCCCCGCCGTCAACGTCGAGCGCCTCTGGTCCATGGTGCCCGCCGACAAGGCCGCCGAGGCCGGCGCCGGCGCCGGCAAGGCCCCCGTCATCGACGTCACGCAGTTCGGCTACACCAAGGTGCTCGGCAAGGGGATGCTCCCCCCCGAGAGGCCCATCGTCGTCAAGGCCAAGCTCATCTCCAAGGTCGCCGAGAAGAAGATCAAGGCCGCCGGCGGCGCCGTCCTCCTCACCGCCTAGGTACTCGGGAGCTAGGGTTCTTGGCTTCTTGCCATCTATCTATCTAAAGTGTTAGCTTCTTTTTTTTATCTCTTCTTGTGTTGGAAGACAAAGAAAAGAGAAAACTACTTCTGTGCTGCTGCTTTTTGTGTTATGGAACAAATTGATGGTATGGCTACTAAGATCGATCTGTGGTGGCTATTCATGAGTTTTGATTGAATTACATGATCATGTAGGTTTATGTCAAATATTTTGTGCTGCATATCATTCTGATTGTTATTCTTTGACATCGAAATGCTATTGGGAATGGATGGTTTGTTGCATCAAGATTTGCCATGTGGTATCTGTATTGCTCGTCAGATGCGGATGCTAACCTAATGCATTTGGATTCTGTTAGATTATCGCAGCTATCATGTATATCTGCCGATCAATGCTGCTTTTGGTGATGAATTTCGTTGTGACCGTCTGTTGCAAAAATTGTTTGACAATTAACAATTCACATATAAGGATGCAGTTCACTCTAATATATTTTTAATAGAGTCAACAAACTTTAATAGTAGAATTTGTTGGGATTATACCGGTGTTATTATTCAGGTTATACCATTGTATTTGGGATCAACATTAGATTAGCATCACAAATCTACAATGGTGCGAGTAAATGTGGATATTGCAAGAGAGAGCGAGATGGCAAATACAGCATCATAATTCTCAAGTTAGCACGAAGAAGATCAAGTTGTACAAGATGCTCTACTCAAGTCAAGTGAGAAGGTGACTAAGTTAACCCATCTATGCTAAAATTGCCTGGGATCATTAACAACATGAATATGGCAAATTCATATCAAACTTGAATGTCCATGTTTTTGAGAGGCAGCCATTGCCATTGGTACTAGGTCACCGAAAGGGTCACCAAACGGATTGGAAGATCCAGCTTGAGATGCAGGGTACTGATGCTGCTGCTGCTGCTGCTGTTGTTGTTGGTACATCTGATTTTGTTGATAATGTGTCTGAAAATACATGTTATGGTGATGTTGATGATCCTGGAAATGATGAGGCTGGTAATATTGTTGCTGGTGTTGAGACTGGTAGTACTGATGCTGCTGCTGGTTCAGCATTGCAAACTGGACATTGGATGGGGGCAAGAAGCTGCTCGACGTAGCAAACGGATCGTTGGTGTCGAAAGGGTTGGGTGCTCCTCCTCCAATGCTGCCGGTGTAGGTGACTCCGGCGATCTGCCGCCGCCTCGTCTCGTCTTCGTAGAGGCTGTCGAGTAGCAGCTTGTCAAAGCCTCCAGCCTGTTGATCATCAGATGCAAGTTTGATGATCGTTTTTCAAAAGTTTCAGACATGAGCAAATGTTATCTGAAGCTAAGCAGGTGGAGTAAAGATTTGTGCAAACCAATTTGGTTTGAACTGGTTGGCTGGTGCTGCTTGGAGCAGTGACCAGTGCAAGCTCCCACCCAGATGTGTTGCCAGAAAACAAGTCCAGGGAAGTTGATGCCTTAGTTTGATCACCTGCAAGCAAAAGACCAAAAAAACACACACAATTTAAACTTTGATGACTTCTTTTTTGGCTCATTTAAACTTTGGCAGCAAGTCCGCAAATTTACAGCTAAATTTAAGTGGCCAATGTTTTGTTATTTGAGATTAATACAGCTAAATATACCTGCTCCCACAATTGCTAGGGCCCATGCGTTGTTTTCTTCCAGTTCTGCAACCAATGGACTCACCTCTGCATCCAAGTTCTGCAAGATACAAAACAAAAACAGACACAAAGAAATAAGATTTAGGGAAGTGGACACTTGGGTTAGCACATTTAATGGATTAGAGAAAATAGTGCAGAAAAGTACTAGTAGATCTCCAGTGGTTTCTGGTGGCTTTGGTTCTTGTTTAGGCTCTTGTTCTTGTTCAGACTCTGCAGGCTCATCTTTCTCCTCTTCTGCTGGTTTTTCAGACTCCTCTGTAGCTTCTTGGCCGTAGGTCATTAGTTTCCTCTCACCATTCTCCTGCTTTTGCAACAAGAATTACGAAAAAGAAATCTAAATCCCTTTCTCAAAGTTTGCAATGATAAGTTTAGAGCAGAGTTTGCCTTGGTTATCCATAGGGCAAAAGAAAACTACCACCCACAAATTTCAGAATGGCTAGACAGTTTCTAAGTATTTTCACTTGTAAATATGCATTTATAACTTTATATTGTTATTATATTTATTCACTGTAGGAGCCTCTCCTACAGTATTTTTCCCAAAAGAAACACAAGAACTACACAAACATAATGGTACTAATAGAATTGCACTAGTTCTTAAGTACTTGTTTCTCATGAAGAACCGCACTCACCACGCTGTTAATCGAGGGACGGGGTGCTTCTCGGATGTACTCTTCCATTGTTGCAATGAATGATGGTGGTGGCTGCAGAATATAATGTGCAAGGAATGAGCATTAGAAATCCAAGATCATGAGGGATGTGGCCAAATTCATGAAAATGTTTCGCTATCTTGTTGCTCTGATTGAGACCTAAGATAATCTTTTGAGATCAAGATGATGAACTAACCTGCCTTAGAGTAGGAAACTGGAATGTCCTGGCAAGCTCAAGTTGTTTGCAGGAATCGTAGAAGTCAGAAAGATCTTCAGCCTGTGCATTGGACAAGCATGAGGGTCAACCATTTTCATGAAAGAAAATACCAGATTATAAAATTGAGATATATACCTGCTGGCCAGCTCGTTTATAGACAACAAGAGCCTTGATAGCATCATACTTTGGCATATCAAAGAACTGCATCATAACAATAAGAACCAGAAATTTATATTTACCATTCATCGACACTGAAAGCGATAACCTATCTAGGATGATATTGTAAAGAATTCTTCTAAAAATGGGGCACCTTCTTCTTTTATATAAAACGTCGATAACAGCATATGACTGTTTAAAAAAAATCATAAAGAATTACTTTACCATATCAACAAGATTGATGATACCATCATTGATTGCACAGTAGATCTTGAAGCTCTCCTTCAAAACCTATAGCACATGTGAAACCACCAATATGATATTTAAGAACAAATAATGTGTTGGATAAAGCCTAAAGGGAGTAACCTATGCAAGATTTCTTGCAAATTAAATTACCAGGGCTAATGCATATTGGATAAGGTAGTTCGTGCCTGCTGCACCTTCAGGCTGCAATGGCAAAAAAATATGGATGAAGCTACTGACAACATCCAACAACTTTACAAGGATGTGCTAGTAAAACATTTTGGTTATGAAACCTGGCAGCCAATTAGCCTGAAAAGTAGCTGCTGCAAGGCAGGCAACTGCTCCAGAAGTTCAATGCAAGGCAGGGTTCTAGTTCTACTGTGTGCCTGCATTTGTTAGGATTAACAAAAGTTTAATCATCATGAGGCAAAACATCTCATTCACTACATGGACTTCGTTTTGATAATGTGAGAAAGATAATGTTAACCTTGCTGGAACACTCAGGAGATCTCATCAGACGCTCGGTTTCGATGTCGAATTTCAAGATCCTGAAACACTCGAGCCGTTCTTCTAGGAAGAGCGCGTAGGCGCGAACCCACGCAGAGCAATCCCAAGCTGGCAAAAATCAAGGCTAGCTAGGTGAATTGATGCATCATTTCTATCCTCCAATTAGAGTTTGATTTGGGAAAAATATATACATATGTCTCTCTGTTGCATTGATCACTATGCAAGATAGGAATCACCTAATTGGCTTGAATCGTCCTTGAAGTTTGCTATCTGCAAAACGCTTCCCTTGTATGAGTAGGCCAAGAACTCTTCTTTGAATGTAGGATCACCTTCTCTCAAGAGCCTATGTACCACTATCAATGTCTTCAATGCAACCTGCAACAAAAAAAATGTCCATCAATACGCAGATTATCGAGATAATTAAGGAATATAATCAAAGAGGACCGTAAGAGCAAGAACCAACTGTCCAATTCTTTGTCTTGGACAATCTCCTTGAGAGGGCGTAGATGCAGTATTGAACGTCCGCTCGAGGGCGGTTAATGGAGGTCGCCACGAATATTTCTGCAACAATGTGAGAGGACAAAAATTTAGATTCTAAAATTATATCACCTGCTGAAAGAGATACGTTTTGGCATTAAGGTAGCCAATTAAATTATGGAGGAGGAGGAGACGATTGAGTACTCACTTCTAACGTGCCTGTCCTTGGGAGGGCATTCTACATGGTTGGTGGCCTTCACAATTGCAATATCCAACTCCTGCCATTGAAACAATTAACCTAGCAAATATCAGGTAACATACTCTCTTTGTAAAAAAAAAAACAAAACAAAAACATATAAGGATGAATATAGATAATCTGTTTTGTCCAAAATTTCATTTTAGAAGTTGATTCTTTTTAGGACGGAGGCATACAAATTATGCATTTTGCCATTAAATTTCGTGCTGAGACAATGCAGCACTTGCATGGCCAAATCCCAAATGCAGCTATCTCACAGAAAAAAAAGCACATTGCAAGACCATATGAACAAAATTCCCTACAACAACAGCGCAACAACAACGAGAAAGAAAAGGAAGAAGAAAAGAAAGCTGCAAGAACACGGACAAGTCGACAAGAACAGGAAGAGAATTAATGGAGGAGATAAAAAAATGTAGTGAAGGTGACGGACCTTGAAGTCGCTGTTGACCTTGGCGAGGCCGACCTTGGTGGAGCCTTGAGGGCGCCGTAGGCCTTGCGCCGCCACGACCCCATCGCGATCGGCGCGACGGCCCGGCCGCGGGCGTGCGCTGAGACCTCCGGACGCCCGCCCCCACTCTCTCTCTCTCTCCCTCCCTCCCGCTACGGACGACGGCGACGACGACGACGACGACGCAATGCGACGCGGCCTCCCTTTTTCCGATCAACTCCTACCCCTCCCGCTAATTTTAGCCCGCCCGCGCATGCGATCCACCGCGCCGCGCGCGAGCTAAGCTCCCCACTCCGGCACTCCCTCCCTTTCCTAGCTCGTGCGCTCGCTCGCAATCCGCATGTTTGCAATTTTATTTTTGGGTTATTTGGATCCATACCATTTCAAATATATCGATTCAGATGAATAATGTTATAATTCATTTGTTCGTATTAATGCTATTTGAATTCGTACAAAATTAAAACAATATCATTACTCTCACGATGCAAAAATACCCCTAGACGTGAAACCCACGTGTTAGTTCCATCTTCTTTCTCCATCCTCCCCTCTTCTTTCTTTCCCATCTCTCTCCACATGCTAGTTTCATCTTCGTCAGCGAAGCCGCCTCACAGCTGTCGTAACCCTAGTCCCTGTGCCTTACTCCTCTCCTTGCCGGCAGCAAGAGCTTCAATAAGGATGGATCCTTCGTCCCCCTTCTCCTCGATAATGAGGAACCCTGGATGCCATTGCTGGCGGTAGCCGGTAGCCGGTAGCCAAGAAGACGACGCGGGGACGAGGACTGGCAGAGCTTGTGGTGACAGTGAGGGCTGACCTAAATCTGGCGAGGCTGGGGAGGATGATGCGCTGCCTGAGGAGGAGGCCGAGCCCGACCTCGCCATCCTGTGCCTGAGGTCAATGCATTACTCGCCTGAAGGAAGGAAGACATGCTACCGACCATCTGAGTCAGCTGTCACGTCAGACAAAACCGGAGTCAAAAATCAAGTTTGCACTGGTTTTGTAAGTTGAGGGATGCGTTGTATCCGGTTTTACAGTCGAGGGATGATTTTATAAGGCATGTTTACTTTGATGCCATTTTCAACCTTACCTATGCTAAAATTTTGGCAACTTACCAAAATTTTGACATGATTTCTTATATAGTTATCAAAATTTGGCAGCAAACTAAATGCTATTTTTTTGCAACTTTACTAAAATTTGGTAAGGTTGAAAATTGCATCAAAGTGAACGGGCCCATAACTCATTGACAAGTTGAGGGACCTTCGGTGTTCTTTTTCCTTTTCCGAAACAGTGTGCCTCTACACATGTCTGTCACACAAGCCCAGGTCGGCCCAGCCCAGCCCAGCCCAACCCAACAGCGCGGCGAACAAATCCATCCCTTGACCACCCACCCACCCTTCCTCCTCCTCCCGTCTCGGAAGCCACCAAACCCTAGCCGCGAGCCCTGACGTTGCGAGGAAGGGGAAGAGGAGGAGAGATCGATATCGAGATCGTCGAGATCCAGCCATGGCGCTGCGAGCCCTGATCAGCGAGATCCGGGGGATGAAGGTGCGGGAGGTGCCGGGGTACCTGAAGCCGCGGCTGAGCTGGGAGAACGTGAAGAAGAGCAGCGACCAGGCCGTCGACCGCTACATCGACAAGTACATCGAGACCAGCTCGCCGGAGCCGCTCTTCCACGTCATCTACGGCCTCATGGCCTTCTCCTACCTCATCAACCTCCCCAAGGAGCGCCGCCACCTCGCCCACCTCGAGGAGCTCGAGAGGCAGGGCGCCGCCGCCGCCCACCACTAGATCCGAGGTCAGGTGAGGGTTTTCCCCCGTCTCCTTGCCCCCCTGATCTGATCTGGATTTTCCCCGATTGTTTCGTTCGGTGCCGTGTGATGGTTAGATTGGAAATGTTAGCTATGGAGATATGAGGAAATGCTTTTTTTTCTTTTTTTTTTTGGGTCTTCACGAGTGATTGGGAATTTTTCATTTCAACCACGGTGAGGGTGAGGGTTAGGGATCTGGATTATAGGGGGAAAAAGAAAGGGTAAAAAAAAGGTGATACTAGCTTTTGAGGATTAACTTTGATTAGTTTTTAGTAGAATTGAATTGGTTTGGTGGGTCATAGGAAAATGCAAATGATAGATTTTAATGAGTAACTTCGATTAGGAATTTTTTCGGATTGTATGTTGCTCCATTTCAACCATGGTTAGGACAATATAGGTTATAGGAAAAGGCAACCGATAGGCCTCGTTGTTTATGGTAGTATAAATGTAGTGAGGAGGAGAGTCACATCTATTGTTTGAGTCAGTGCATAGGCCTCGTTGTTCATATCTTTTGTATAATTGAAATGAAATTAGTTGAAAAGATGCATATTGCTATCACACCATATGAAATGACCATCTTCTGACTTAACCTTAGTATACTGTGAAATAACCTTGGTACAATATATAATATCGTAGTTGCAGCATTGTATGTAATCCTCTTCAAAGTTGCATGAGTTCAATTGCTAGCTGGTTAGATCAACGATTGGTAGATGTTCTTTTTGAGAAGAACAAACAGGTACTCAACAGTCGAACTGATATAGTGTTTTGTTGAACTTCAAACATGTATTAATAGATTTTCCCACTTTTTAGACTAATATATGCATTTTACATGTGAAATATGCTGGTTGCCTGGTTCCCTTTGAATGGGTAAATCCAATATTGTGTAGAGGAACTATATGGTTGTAAGAAAGACTGTACAGTTATTCACAAGGGAAGGTCTGCAATGCACCTTTTAGTTATGCGATGCCTCTAGCCCTTCCAAGCTCATAGTCGAATGTTCCTGATTTAAAAGTTGTCATATGACAACTAATGTGAAGGCTGACTACTTGTCCTGTTTTATCTATGCTGTATTGTAGGACTTGGGGCTTGTCTGTGGTTGATTCAATCTAACGGAATTTCGGTCTTTCTTCCACCGATGAGCTACTTGGAGTTGTGATGTTCGTTTGATGGTTTATTTTGTACGGAAAGGCAGCAACAAACTTTCCAGTTTATTGTTATGTTCCCATGCATCTTATCATAAGCAACTTCAAACTGGAAGTGCATGCATTGTGATTAAAAACTTTTTCAATTAATTGAGCACAAGTGCTTCGTGCTATACTCCAATGACAGTTTTGTCAGTCGTTTAATGTATTTCCCTGCCTTTCTGATCTTATAGGCATAACCTTTGCATCTGCTTTGTTTTGCTGCAGTTTGTAGGCCATAAATCACATGTGATTTTTGTGGCCTTTTGTTAAGGTTGCGAGCCTTTATCTCATGTTTTCTATTTTTGCTTGTATACAGTCTTCATCGCTAAAGATTGTAGCAATCAGAGTTTTCGGCCTGATCTTCTGTTATTCTAACAGGCTACAGCCCATGGATTGACATGCACTGATATACTGTCATCCTGCAAGGTTGTGGTTCATTCTCGTCATATCAAGTTCTCAACCTGATGAAACCATCACGGTTACTTTATTTTTAATCTTTTGAAACGTAAATCATTTTTTTTTTCGAGAATTCAAGTTTTGTCCGCTGTACTTGCTGAATTCCTGTCCAACGGGAAGATCAAATTGAAAGCAATGTAATCCAACAGAGCCCCTATCGTCCGTCTAAGGTAGAACCAGCCGTCGTCGAGCTTTCTATATCCTTTCGTGGTCACGCAATCGAACCCACAATTCCTCCCTAAATCGAACCCACAAACATTTTTGGTGGTGTTTGAATCTCCTGAAGATAAAGATGAAGAAAAAGATTAAATGTTTCACACAAAACGATATAGTAATAATGTGTGATTAATTGAGTTTTGAAAAATAGATTAATCTTATATTTTAAAAAAACTTTCATATAGAAAGTTTTCATATAAAACACACCGTTTAGCAGTTTGAAAAACGTGCCACCTTTATCCAAAAATTTATCCAGTTTTCTGCAAAAACCGAACCCACAATGTGAGGCTCCTTCTCGTCCTTCTCGCATGGATTGCAGGTTGTTTCATAGACCTCTTCTCGTCCATCTAGCATGGATCGCAGGTTGTTTCATAGATGAGTGCAACATTGGATGCCTTGGACCTTGCCCCTTTTGTCGGCAGGCTAATTGGTTGCCTTATAGATGAGCGCACAATTGGCACAATTTGTCATCACAAGTGATCAAATTAGAGAGAGTAAATTTCACAAAACTATAGGTATTTTGCACAATTTATCACAAAACTACAGATTTAAGAGCTTGTTTCACATAACTACATATTTAGTGTCTTCGTTTATCACAAAACTACAGGTACTTTGTACAATCTATCACAAAACCACAGATTTAAGAACTTGTTTCCTAAAAATATAGATTTAGTGTATTCGTTTATCACAGTGCTACACATTTAGTGTCTTCATTTATCACAAAAATACAGATTTAGTGTCTCCATTCTCACAAAACTACAGGCTTTAGCATTGTTCTAAAGCCTATAGTTTTGTGAGAATGGAGACACTAAATCTGTAGTTTTGTGATAAATGAAGATATCAAACCTGTAGTTTTGTGAAAAATGAAGATATTAAACCTGTAGTTTTGTGAAACAAGTTCTTAAATCTGTAGTTTTGTGATATAGTGTTCAAAGTACCTGTAGTTTCGTGATAAACGAAGACATTAAATCTGTAGTTTTGTGAAACTAGTTCTAAAATCTGTAGTTTTGTGATAGATCATACAAAGTATCTGTAGTTTTATGAAATTTACTCATCAAATTATCTCAGAATTTCTAGTTACTACTGCAAGAAATGCCTCTCTTGGCAAAGCGCAGAGTAGTTCCCCATCGAATGGGGCAAAAGGTTGCTTCCAACTAGTTTTAAATTCCAGTTTATACTATCAAGAACAATTTACAACAAAATAATTAGACAACAAAACCAAAATACACTGTTCAATTCCATCCTATGCCCGACTTACCATGCTCACCAGTCACCATCCATATTTTGCTTGAGTCTCCGCTTTTGTGAGGAATCCCTTGGAACGCCTCTCGGCAAGCTCCATCTCCTTTTGCTTCATGTCATAGAATAGAGAACCAATCTGGTGCTTTCTTTTGTGCAGCTTGGAGGGCTTTCCTTTTGCTGAAGGAGCGGGCTGCGTTCAAGAAAGAAATCTTGGGTTAGAACGATCCATACTTAATTAGCGATGCAAAAATGGTTTGGTTTTTCAAAAATGATATCTTATCACTTATGAGCTCATGATGCTCACTCACAATTTAGATCTTTTCGAACTAACGGTGGACATGATGACATATAAATACCTTATGGCAATTGCAACTTTAATCATGTTGGAAACTTATAGAATCCATCTATTTTGACAAATTTCCTTTCCACCATCATTTCAATCTTAATTAACAACTAAGATTGTTGGTCACTGATAAGGGATGTTGGATCTGCAAAAAACATCACTCCTATTGCTTTCCAACTGAAATCCTATAGCGCACACTGGGAAGCTGTGATATCTGTTCCATATGTACATAAGTTAACCTCGTACCCTTTCCACCCACTATAATCTAAACCTTTTACACAGAACCAGATCTAGCCTACAGTCACTGGCCAAATAAAAGTGGATCAAATGTTATTAGAGTGCATGCAAATAGCATAAAGCCACCACCCAGGCACCCACCAACAGAAACGCTGTATGAACCATAAGTAACATAATTATCAAATTATGTCCTTACAGAGGTTATCAGTAATCAACCATATCGCTGACCTAATGAACTGCAAAATTACAGTAAGAAAGAACCACTGTATCATGATTCTGCCTATGTCCTCCAATAAATACTTGCTGGGGAGTTTGCAGCGTTCTAAACTGATCACAAGCATGTCAAATAAATACTACCGTATCGCTTAACCAATAAGCCAATTATCTTGGTACCAACAGACCATTTGTAGGAATAATTACAGCGTTGGGTGCTCTAACCAGTCATAGTAATGGATAAAAGGTTACAGTTACAGGCAAGAGAGTGAGCTACTCTAGAAATCTCATCCTACTATGTACTACATGTGATACTTGCCAGAAAAATAATCGAACATAACAATAATGCTGCAAGCTAAGTAGAAATCATAACAAGTTGGGTCGATGATGGCAGCAGGATGCAGGGCACGGCGATGGCAGCACACAATCAGCAATGGCGAGATTGCAGCAATTTTAGTTTGCAATTATGAATATCCAAATAAGTATATATCCATTCAAATACATGGTTATTAAAAAATAGAAAAAAGGAATACCAAAATGCTGCAATTAGCAAGTTGGTTGTAATAATCCACGTCCACATGGGAATAGTAATCTTCAAAATTATCATAGTAGAATCACATCAGAGCAACATTCACATATTCCCATTATTCAATTAAGTTGCTTTCAATTGATGTGTAACGCGAAACACTAATGCGTGATCACTACATTTTTCTATTTTGGGCTGAGCGATTTTTGGATGTTTCTATTTTGTGCCGAGCCCCTCCATCCTAGCATCAATAGTATATTCACTTTCGTGCGATTAACAACAAAATTAAACCAGGTAATCATGGTTTGTAGACACCACAAGGCAACAAAGAAAATCATAAAACTCCATAAGTAAACCAGCTGCAACGGAATTGGACTGAGTAGCAGATATGTTGAGTGGCATTCAATCGAACACCTCCTGTGCAAAAAGAGTATCTGCAGCCAAAAAAACTTGATGCGGACCGTTCAAGAAAAATACTAATGAAGTGGAAGGGAGAACAGATCTAAATCAAGCAATGTTAAGTGGATAGGGGAAGAAAAGGGCACACCTTGACGATGTGGTTCCATCGGCAGTCGCAGCAGGAGATCGAGCCGTTGGGAGCAAATGCTCTGCCAGGTCCGTGCTGCCATGGGCGAGCCGCCATCTCCAGTCCATCTTGTCCCCTCCAGTAGGTGGATCTCTCTGTACCCTCACCGCCATTGTCATGTTGGCGCCGAGCTTGTGACCTGTGAGTTGCCGATTACGGGAAACAAAAGGGCCAAGAGATGCGATGGGCATGGAGTGAATTTCGGCGGCGGCGTTCTGGGGGCGGTATAGTGGCGCCAGCGCCTGAGACGGCGGCGGCTGGACAGATGGGTGCCTGAGTCGACGGTGAGACTTCGTCTCCAGGAGTCCAGGGTGTTCCAGCGATAATGGATCGGCGGCGGATTGGGGAGACTGTGTGTGTCTCTCTAGGGTTCGAGAGGGGGTGGATGATGGCAAGGAGGCCCGAAGTGGATAGATGGGCCGGGCTTAGGAGTTAGGGCCAGATTAATGGCCTTTTTCGTTTAGTACTGGTAAGTTTCTGCCTTGGAATATGTAACTTTTTTTTCCTTTTTGTTCATACTAGTAATGTACCCGTGCTAACGGCGATATTTAGTTATGATGATATATATGTGTGAGATGCCATACTTGTGTGCAGGATAGTCAAATTTTGGAAGATTAGCAAAGAAAGGTTCACCATCATTTGATGCTATTTTACCAGACCACCACAAATAATAAAAAGATATGATGATAATGAGGTTCATTTTAATCATGGATTTTTCAGCTTAAATAGTTTTAATAATCTCTTAAAATGCTCGCATTTGCTGAAAAGGGGAGACAATCGGTGGAAAATAAATTTAAAATATATGTTAAGAGTTCTAATAAACACATGGCCAGCAGGTCGTAAACATTCCATCAGGCCAAGCATTTTAACTAAAATATGGTTTGTGATTTTAAAAAATGTAATATGCATCTATTCCTGCACAAGGCAGATTGAAATCATAGTATAGCGTCATCTCCAAACAAGATGGAGTGACGGAGTAAGGGCCCCTTTAAATCCAAAGATTTTAGGTAGGAATTTTAGGGCCCCTTTGAGGAGGGAGGAGGATGTCACCGCTGCCCCTTGCATCCTCTCGGCAAGCTCCATCTCCTTTTGCTTCATGTCATAGAATAGAGAACCAATCTGGTGCTTTCTTTTGTGCAGCTTGGAGGGCTTTCCTTTTGCCGAAGGGGCGGGCTGCGTTCAAGACAGAAATCTTGGGTTAGAACGATCCTTACTGAATTAGCGATGCAAAAATGGTTTGGTTTTTCAAAAATGATATCTTATCACTTATGAGCTCATGATGCTCACTCACAGTTCAGATCTTTTCAAACTAATGGTGGACACAATGACATATAAACACCTCATGGCAATTGCAACTTTAATCATCTTGGACACTTATATAATTCATCTTTTTTGACAAATTTCCTTTCCACCATCATTTCAATCTTAATTAACAACTAAGATTGTTGGTCACTGATAAGGGATGTTGGATCTGCAAAAAACATCACTCCTATTGCTTTCCAAGTTCCAACTGAAATCCTATAGCGCACACTGGGAAGCTGTGATATCTGTTCCATATGTACATAAGTTAACCTCGTACCCTTTCCACCCACTATAATCTAAACCTTTTACACAGAACCAGATCTAGCCTACAGTCACTGGCCAAATAAAAGTGGATCAAATGTTATTAGAGTGCATGCAAATAGCATAAAGCCACCACCCAGGCACCCACCAACAGAAACGCTGTATGAACCATAAGTAACATAATTATCAAATTATGTCCTTACAGAGGTTATCAGTAATCAATAATATCGCTAACCTAATGAACTGCAAAATTACATTAAGAAAGAACCACTGTATCATGATTCTGCCTATGTCCTCCAATAAATACTTGCTTGGGAGCTTGCAGCATTCTAAACTGATCACAAGCATGTCAAATAAATACTACCGTATCGCTTAACCAATAAGCCAATTATCTTGGTACCAACAGACCATTTGTAGGAATAATTACAGCGTTGGGTGCTCTAACCAGTCATAGTAATGGATAAAAGGTTACAGTTACAGGCAAGAGAGTGAGCTACTCTAGAAATCTCATCCTACTATGTACTACATGTGATACTTGCCAGAAAAATAATCGAACATAACAATAATGCTGCAAAATTAAGTTGCTTTCAATTGATGTGTAACGCGAAACACTAATGCGTGATCACTACATTTTTCTATTTTGGGCTGAGCGATTTTTGGATGTTTCTATTTTGTGCCGAGCCCCTCCATCCTAGCATCAATAGTATATTCACTTTCGTGCGATTAACAACAAAATTAAACCAGGTAATCATGGTTTGTAGACACCACAAGGCAACAAAGAAAATCATAAAACTCCATAAGTAAACCAGCTGCAACGGAATTGGACTGAGTAGCAGATATGTTGAGTGGCATTCAATCGAACACCTCCTGTGCAAAAAGAGTATCTGCAGCCAAAAAAACTTGATGCGGACCGTTCAAGAAAAATACTAATGAAGTGGAAGGGAGAACAGATCTAAATCAAGCAATGTTAAGTGGATAGGGGAAGAAAAGGGCACACCTTGACGATGTGGTTCCATCGGCAGTCGCAGCAGGAGATCGAGCCGTTGGGAGCAAATGCTCTGCCAGGTCCGTGCTGCCATGGGCGAGCCGCCATCTCCAGTCCATCTTGTCCCCTCCAGTAGGTGGATCTCTCTGTACCCTCACCGCCATTGTCATGTTGGCGCCGAGCTTGTGACCTGTGAGTTGCCGATTACGGGAAACAAAAGGGCCAAGAGATGCGATGGGCATGGAGTGAATTTCGGCGGCGGCGTTCTGGGGGCGGTATAGTGGCGCCAGCGCCTGAGACGGCGGCGGCTGGACAGATGGGTGCCTGAGTCGACGGTGAGACTTCGTCTCCAGGAGTCCAGGGTGTTCCAGCGATAATGGATCGGCGGCGGATTGGGGAGACTGTGTGTGTCTCTCTAGGGTTCGAGAGACAGAGAGAGGGAGAGAAGGGTCGCGCGTGAAAGCAGAAGAGAGGGTCGGGAGAGGAGCCGCGGCCGCGCGGGTGTGGAGTGGGAGAGGGAGAGAGAAGGTGGGAGCAATCTGAGGCGTTGGATCTGTGAGAGACGATCCTGACCGATCAACGAGGAATGAGGAATGTAACACATTGTTGGTGAATTACAGGGTAGATAAAAGTTGAACAGTTTTGCTATTTTACTTCCGATAGATTTTTGGCTTCTATCTTTTGCTTTTCCGTTCGTATGATTTTTGTATCATGTTTTATGTTCTTGTATATCCAATTTGTTATTACGCTCAGTTATATTACATTTACACTCAGTTACCGTCTATGTAGCATTTATAGTCAGTTACTCTGCACCAAAGTTAAATTTTAGAATTATTTTGTCTCTCTATATTTACAATTGTCGGCATGTTTGTCTATTTTTCTTATGGTTATTTTATTTAAAACGGGCTATATCCATTGGTTAAAAGTTATGTAAAATTCGAAGCTATAAAACTCTAAAACAGTAAAATTCATGCATTTTGAAAAGGGCTTAAACATTATTATGCTAGACATAGTTGCATGCTATATGATGCCGAGAGATTCTCATGTTGCCCTTACAAAGTGGGTGTTACTACCATCATTGGGCATTGTTCACTACAGCCACAAAAAAGAAAAAAAAATGTAACGTCTCATGTTACCGCAGTTACCATGTGGCTCTGTAATGGAGAGAATTTTACATGGTTTTTTTTTCTTACTGGAGTATATTTTCAGTTTTTTTTAGAACAATTAGATTTTCAGTTACCAATCTTTAAAGTGGACAAGAAGCTTGAAAAAAAACTTTGTTAAGGTTAACCTTCTTCCCATAATACTAAGAAAAAAATATAATATGTGTATTAGTTTGGATTGAGGTCAAACATTTGGTAGTGCTCTTATCTTATTTGATCATATTTTAGAAGTTTCTTCACTGTACTATGAGAATTTGACTTTTATATTGGTAACAATCCAAATGTTAGCTGAATAATTTTACTCTACTAATATTTTAATAGTGCTTTGGCATTATCAATGAATTGGTAGGATAAAGGCCGAGTCTAGTTGTTTTGGCAAAAAAAAATTGACATATACGAAAACATATTTGAAGTATTAAACGTAGACTAATAACAAAACAAATTATAGATTTCGTCTGCAAAGTGTGAGACGAATCTATTAAGCCTAATTAATATGTCATTATCAAATATTTACTGTAGCACTACATTGTCAAATCATGGCGTAATTAGACTTAAAAGATTTGTCTCGCAATTTACATGTAAATTGTGCAATTGGTTTTTTTTCTACATTTAGTACTCCATTTGATGTGACGGAAATGTTGAAAGTTGAAGGGAACTAAACACAGGCCGAGTTTAGTTCTAAACTTTTTCTTTAAACTTCCAACTTTTCTATCACATCGAAACTTTTCTGCACACATAAACTTTCAACTTTTCCATCACATCGTTTCAATTTCAACGAAACTTTTAATTTTAGCGTGAACTAAAACACACCCACAGTAAAAGAATCAAATAAGCCCATAGCACTAGAAAGTTGCAGTTAGGTGGAGTTGATGGTCGCCGGGGGCGGGAGGGAGGGACGGACCAGGTCAGGTGCGACGCTCCCTCCTGCTGGGCCGCGTGGCCGTGCTCACCGTGTCGCTCACTCACGCGCGTACGCAGTTGAATCCGCCTCTCTCGCCGTCTCGCGTACGATCGCTACGAGAGGCCACCACGAGGCCTTTTTTTTTTCTATCTGCTTCTACTCCCTCTTGTTCCTCGTGTTAAATAGTTCCTCCGTTTTATAATTTAAGTCATTTTAGCATTTTCCACATTTATATTGGTGTTAATGAATCTAAATAGATATATATATGTCTAGATTCCTTAACATCAATATGAATGTGAAAAATGTTAAAATGACTTACATGGTGGAACGATGGAACGGAGAGAGTACGTCTCATTTTGTATTAGGCCTAGTTTTTTTTTTCAACTTAAAACTTCAATTTCGATTTTTGTTAGTATGTTTTTTAAAATGCTAAATGATATGTCTGTTACAAAAGTTTCTATATAGAAGTTATTTATGGAAATAAAATAAATTTATTTTTTAAGTTTATAATAATAATGCTTAATTAAACATGTGTTAGTCATCTTTCTCGTTTCACGTACGCTAAAAATTTCTCTCCAACACGACAGAACGAACGTAGCCTTAGGGTTTATTCGGTTTGGAGATAAAGTAAAGGATTTTAATTTTTATGGATTAGTTTCTACAAGTACCATTTGGGATTTGTATGAATAAGATATAGGAAAATCAAATGAAAATGTTCATTTCTTACAAGTCGTAGAGAGAAAATATATAAAAATATTCATCCACTCAAAAAAATTTCTATGGATTAATGGGTTCGTGTGTTACTATTTCTCCACTTTTTTTTATTTTCATGGGTTGAAATTATCTCAAACCAAATAAGCCATTGAGTTGTAATATTTTAGGAGGGAGGTAGCACGTGCTATCGGCTCAAAAGCGATCGGCAAGACATGAGGACAGCATTCCTTGATCATTGGCTCTTCCCATTCAAGCTAACACGACTGGGGGGTACACACTGTTGTTAGTGCTAACAATACTGTCCATACAAGTGGTTTCAAAAGATTAACGTCGACAAGGCAGTACATTGAGATACCAACTAACACCAAACACAAGACAGGACTAGCAAAGATTGGAAGGAAAAAAATATCGAGTTGGTAGTTGGTACTATACAATATAGGGAGACATTCTTGACCACATAAAGTCTAGTTGATCAAATCACCTTTAATTAATAACCAATTAATAACAAATCAAATTGTACTATCATTGTATATCTATACTAATACTACACATAAAAATTAGAGTCCCATCCATTTGGATTTAGACTTGTGATTTGATGTTAACCACAAGATTTTTGGGTCCTTGATGGTGATTAAGAATTTGAGATTAATTTAATTTAATTAGGGAGGAAGCAAACAAACAATCATTGCCCACAAGTTTCGCATTTTTAGTACTTTCTATCTCAGGCGGCCGGTAAGATTCGTCGTGCGGTGGCCGGCGCGGCGGCGGATCAGGAGCACTCGGCCCAGCCCTCCTCGGCGGCGGCGGGCGTCGACGCCGCGCGCCATCCACGACGCCACCGGCAGGAGCAGCCTCGCCGGCACGTGCGCGCTGGCCTCCAGCCGCCGGAGCAGCGCGCCTGTCCGGCGCCGGGGCGGCGGCGGCGCGGGAGGAGGAGGAGGCGACCTCGACCAGAGCGCGGCGGCCATCGCGACGCGGATCGGGACGCGGAGGCGGCGACGCCACCGGCCCACCGCGCGGGAGCGCCGCCCCGGCCGCGGCGGCGCGCCGCGCGCCGCGCCCGACGACAAACCCATCCGCTTCGCCCACCCCTCCAGAACCGCCTCCGCGCGCGGGGCACGCCGCCCGCGCCGCCCCCTCCTCCTGACGTCCTCGCTCTCCACCGCCGCCGCACCGCGCCGTGGACGACGCGGAGTCCGCCGTCGACACGCACGAGCTCGACGCCGTGGACCGGGCGTCATCCTCCTCATCCTCCTCATCCACCACTCAACCCCCAACCGGCGGCGGGCGGTGCCTGGACGCGAGGAAGTTGGCGCCGTGCACCTTGGCTCACACGACAAGCAAAGAAACGCGGAGTCAGCGGCGCAGTGCACCGCGGCCACGCCCCCGCACAGCTCGCACCCGGCGCCACCACCGCCGCACTTGCCGTTGCCGACCTCCATTACAGTTTGCAAGAGGCTGGACTCTTGTGACACTCGGTCGAACACCTGGCGGGGTTTGCGTGGCTTTATACTACAGAGCAAAACAGGGGACAGGGACCAGTCTCCGCGCGAGCGCGAGACGGCGATGGCGACCGGCGGGCGCGGGCGCGGCGCGCTTCGGGGAAACCGGCGGCGAGCGGGGGAAACCGCGGGCGCGCGAGAGAGCGGACGGCGAGGGGGGAGGTTTGGTTGGGAGCGAGACGATGTGGATTGGAATGAGTCGAGAGTGCGAGGGGAGTGTGGCCTGTATTTAAAGAGGACCCGCGGCCACCGGCTTAGGTGGTGGCTGTGCCTCGCTCTCCTCTCCTCTCCTCGCCTCCATCGACTAGTAGGAGACTTCTTTTTTATTTTTTACTTTGACTTTTTCCCACTCGTTTGTACTACTCAGTAATAAGGCCGAGTTTAGATCTAAATATTTTTTCTTCAAACTTTCAACTTTTCTATCACACTAAAACTTTTCTACACATACAAACTTTCAATTTTTTCGTCACATCGTTCTAATTTCAACCAAACTTTTAATTTTAGTGTAAACTAAACACATCCTAAGTATTCTCCGTGACAAAATAAGGTTTACAAAGTTCTTTTTAAAAAAGATCACAAATTTTAATTGAATTAATTTTAATATATAACTTAGATTATAACCATATGTAATTGCACTATAACTAATAATATTATAGTTTTAACATTTTGTCTGTATGCTTTTCCCTCATTTCCAAACTCACCTATCTCGTTTTACGTATGTACATTTTTAAAACTGTTAAACGCTATATTTTTTTGTAAAAGTTTTATGTACGAAAGTTGCTTATGAACCAGCGCACGAAGAATCTAACGGTCCCACGGCTAACGTTAATCAATCCTGACTATGTGTATTGGTCAAGTGAAGGACAATGATATTCATCCTAAGCTAAAAATATCAAGTGTTGGCCATCGGTATGGTCAAACAGGGACGATGTGGTCTTTAATGATGTCAAAACTCTTTATTTTAATATAGGTAACTTTTAGGGAGATTCATTGGGCGCAGTTTTGTGTATGTGTTGTTTAAATAGGAGGACGGCATTGTGTAAAAGAAAAATTGTTTCTTCAAGAGGAACATTGGAAAGAGATTAGAAACTTAAACTTTGTATTCTTTTTGGTTGGTTAAACTTTTGTTTGAGATTTGTTCTTCGTGCAAGGGGTTGAGTCTTAAGTGCTCTTGTATAAACTTCTGGCCGTGTAATCCATTTAGAATGTAGAGATCGGGTTTTAACCCATTATCTCAACGAGGAAAACAGCTGCAATTAGCACAAGTAATATGATGCACTACAAATTGTCCTAAATTTAAAAGCCCTATCATTTTGGCATATTTGAGGAAAAACATATTTGCAAATGAAAAATAATTTGTAAAAGCAAAGGCTGAAAAATAAACTATGATAAAAATACCCCAAAATCAACTCTAAATTTTAAATTTAAAATTTAAATTTTAGCTTATAAGTATAAGCATAAGAAAAATACGTGGCTAAGTATCTTCTATTATACGCAGAACAATTATGGTACGGAGGCTGACCAATGTGCAGTCGGCGCAAGAGTTAATCCCTCATCTAACTGACCAATGTGCAACATGATCTGATCATTTCCCTAGATCAAACTGAACCTTGTGTCTATCTAACAAAATATGACACACATGACAAATTTCTCTAACATATCCACCCAATCCCCTTCCATTCCGATCTTTCTCGTCGCCAACCATCTCAATTAACAAAAAAAACAATTACCACTTGTGAATAAACCGTCATTCAGGTGTACTTTTCACATGACACTAGGAGTATTATTCTATATATACCATGTTGGAGTGATTATCTAAAAAAAAAAACCATGTTGGAGTGATGCCCGAAATATATTATCTGTTCTTCTGACGAGCTAGCGGCCACCGTTAAATGACAGGTAAATAATGCTTAGTTAATTAGCTTGTGTGCTTAATGAAATTATGGACAAACCTGAGCCGTTGGTTGGGGAGTCGTAGAGTGATCCTTGTCCACAAAAACCTCGTCGCCTTCGAAGAGAGAGGCCAGATTTTTTTCTACTTTTTTTGGGGTCAAAAGAGAAATATTCTTTCACCTCTCCTGAAGGAAAAGCTTCTACCTAAGCTGGTTGCTTGGTTTCTTTCGGTTTGGAATTTTCTAATTAATCTCCAATTTGAGCTTTTGGATTGGGAGACAGAGAGATAGACATAATTAGTATGAATAATGTTGTTTTCCTGTTCACTCTATCTCTAGTTTGTATGGGGCCATGAGTGATGGAATGTCCACTGAATTATTGCTTATGAAAATGTTATCCAGTGTCAAATCGATCTACTTAGCTTGTTCTGTCTATTAGCTTAGCTTCTCTTTTCATCATGCTCTGTATGTATGGACCAAATCTTGATTAGATGATTAGTTTGGATAATTGTGCATTTCCTTTTCTGGTGATGCAGGTCCACATGCATATCAGCATATGATGCACCTGATTTATATATACATTTTTTTCAAGGATGACACACCTGATTGATCTGACCATCCTTCTTTTGTCTAGATCAATCTTTCTTACATAATATAAAATAATATGAACAACAATCTCAATAGCACAGCTACACAACAAATCACAGCCAGTTTGGTTTAGAGCCATACTAAAATATTGATAGTGTCAAATTTTAAGCAACTTTTGACACTATCAACTTTTGGCACCATCAAATTTGGTAGGACAAATTTGCTACTACCTAACAGATGGAGCTAGTAAAAATGGGCACCAATCCAATATCTAGAAACACTATTTAAAAGTACTACAAACAAAGAATTGGTAGGACAAAAACTAGTCCTAAATGGTACATGGTTCATATATAGTACCATTTCTGTATCATAATAATTGTAATTATAGATTGTTTAGCATATATTAAGATTTGAGAAGAAAACTATAATGTATCTTATTAAATGACATATTACGTATAGGTGAGAGTAGGAAAAAAAATTAAGGGTAGAATAGGATGAAAATTTGAATGAGTGATTGATAGAACAGTTAATACTATGTAGCGACAATTATCTTAAGACAAATTCTAAATACTATAAATACAATTAATTGGGAATGGAATAGTATAAGATTTTTTTACACATGCTACAGTAAGAAATCTTCTCATGGTCATGGCATGGGACGAAAAAAAAAGAAAAAGAAAAAAAAAGAATCTGATCAACCTTTTGTTGGCATTTTTAAATTTGTGAGGGTAGGAGAGGTGACAGCATGCGATGGCCGATGGAGACCATGCGATTAATTAGAAAATGATTTTAGGGAGTTATAGGCACCGGAGCGCTCGTGGCTCCGATCGTCGCCCGTTAAAAGATTCCCATGGTGTGGGGTCATGACTCATGAGAGATCGATGAGCTTGTGTGGACTACAATCCTGAGCTAATTAATCACCGTTAATCAGCGTCTTTATTACGCTAATAAAGCGTAATTAGACACGAACGTACATCTGCAGAGACGACGTCGTCGACGAGCTAGTAACGTCTGGGAGCTGAATCAGATCATGGCGTGTCGCGTGATCATAGGGTTCGGTTTTTGGAGGACAGGAGACCAGCTGACGTGGTTCCTTTCTTTGCAATTGAGATCCTCTGCAGTACTGCTCACTGACATATGGGCTCCAGTGGGCCCGAGAGGCTGTGGAGCCCACATGGAGGACAGGAGACCAGCTGACGTGGTTCCTTTCTTTGCGGTTCATATATACGCAACAACGCCTCCCAGGTGGCTTTGGCTTTCGTTTGTATTACTCACTAAACATATAAGATAAAACACGAAAAAAAATCATTAGCATATATAATTAATTGAGTTTTAATTATTATACTCTTAACGAATAATTTTATATTATGTTTTAAAACAACTTAAATTCATTTTTTTATATAAAAAGTTTTCATACAAAATATAATGTTTAATAATTTAAAAAGTTTGCTAACGAAAATCGAAGGTAAGCTATGTATCTTGATCAAGTTAAAACATGCCTAGGTGAGGTAATACTAAGCCTTGTTTAAGCTCTAGGTAGCAGCAGATTAGTGGTCTAAAAACATGATATTTACTCTAGAATTTGTATAGAACGATTAATCAATATGTTATTAATGTAACTGTGTAGATCCTGATATGTGGATTTATGTATAATTTCTGAAAATATATAATTCAATCAAACTTATTTTTTTAAAAAAAACAAAACCCTTCTAGATTCATAATACTATGATATGTCTCATCTACTTCTAAGTTATTATATTTTGGGATGTAATGAGTATATAAACGGCGAGAAGTACAGAGTAACTTGATGGATGATTGTCACTGTACCAGACATAAATTAGTTTGTTGCCTCTTTTTGTTATTAAAATCCCATTTGCTAATACTAGTAAAAAGAAAGTCCGATTTTGGTTGGTCGTTTTTTAACCCTGGCTCCGATCGCATCCACGGTAGTAGCTGCTGCTGCTGCGTACGTGCAGCTATCTCATCCAACAACAGAAAGAAGGGAAAAAAAACGCGCACGTCCCCGGTCGGTTCGGTCGACTGTGTATGGACGGCCGCAACCGCACGCACACACTCACCGTGCCGAACACAGCAGCAGCCAGCAGCTGGTGGCTTTGTAGCCCTCGGTCCCTAAAAAACTAATCTGGAACCGAATATAACATATTTTAGTACTACCAATCTAGATATTTTCTTTGTCCCATAAAAAACCAATATAGTATTGGATGTGACACATCCTAGTACTAATAAACGACCAGCTAAAATATGTCACATCCAGTACTAGATTCGCTGTATAAGAATATATCACATCCAGTACTAGACTCGTTTTTTTATGGAGAGTATGTTTCTATATATAAAGATTGATAATACTAGAATGTGTCATATTTTGATATTATTGGTTTAAAGCATAACTGGTGTTACAATATATAATATGTTATATTCGGTATTAGGTTTGGTTTTTTATGCAACGGAGTGAGTATCTGGCTCCCTACCCGATCGAGCACGTCACGCAAACCGACCCCGATCCGTCCGTCCGTCCGTCCATCCATCCATCGTACTCCCTCCGTCCTAAGATATAAGAAGTTTTAGAGTTGGACACTGTTATTAAGAAAATAGGTAAAAGTGAATGATGAAGGGTTGTGATTGGATGAGTAATGGAGATAGGTGGGAAAAGTGAATGGCATAGGGTTGTGATTGGTCGGAAAGAGAATGTTGGTGGAGAAGTTACTCCCCTCGTTTCACAATGTAAGTCATTTTAGTATTTTCCACATTCATATTGATGTTATATGTCTAGGAAATGTTAGAATGACTTATATTGTGAAACGGAGGAAGTATTATATTTTGGGATAAATCCTAAAGACTAAAAGTTGTTATATTTTGGAACGGATAGAGCAGTCGTATATACTTTTTTTTAGTACAGCAGTAGTATATACTCCCTCCATACTCATAAAGAAAGTCGTTTAGGACAATGTTTAAGTCAAACATTGGGAACATAAATCATGAATAACTCTCAAGTTGTTGAGTTTGAAAATATAAAAGTTATATGAATAGATTTGTCTTGAAAAATACTTTCATAAAAGTATACATATATCACTTTTCAATAAATATTTTTATAGAAAAAAAAAGTCAATGTTGTGTTTTAGAGACCGTGTCGCTGTCCTAGACGACTTCCTTTACGAGTTCGGAGGGAGTACTTACGTGCAGCCTTGCGTATCAGTCACTCGATCGATCCGACGAGGGCGAGACGGAGCAGATGGATGGATGGATGGGGTTCGCCAGGTGGAGGCCGGCTTTGCTGTCGCCAGTTCCACGGCCTGCAGGCGCGTCGGATGGGAGTCAGTCCCCACCCTATGCCTAGGCGAGTAGAGTAGGCCACCTGCCCCTGCCCGTACATATGTCCCGTCCAGGAAGGCGGTGCGGTGGTGGGTACTGTACGTGTTCTTGGGACCCAGATAAGAGCAAGTTCAATAGTATAGCCAACTACAAGCTTCAATTTGTCTATAGCCAATCTAATAGCTCATTCATACAATAGTTACATACTACACTATTAATACTTGGTCCCACCTGTCATACACACACCGCATCTTGGAGTCCGTGCTGCAGCTGACTACAAATCTGTAGCCCGTTGTCCTTCTCTCTCCTTATTTATCTACTTAAAATATATTAGCAGCTGGCTTATAGCCTGCTATTGTACCTGTTCTAAGAGAGGCTGCGATGCATCTGCACCTGCTCCCCTCCCAGCCTCCCACCACCATTCAGCGGATACTTCTATCATTTTTGGCGAATTCTGTTTCTGTCATCACGCTGGAGCTATGATGATCGCTTCTTCTGAAAGAAATTAATTAGCGTTTTTTTTACTCCCTCGTTACGAAGGCTTTCACAGTGCACGGAATTATTATTTAGCACGAACAGACCATCTGAGATATTTTGTTCCACGTTAGCTGGCCTATTTCGTTGCCCCCACAAAGAACCGGGAGCCAAATTAAGCTATAGGTTCCTCGTGTGGGTAGCATCACTACCATTCTTGTCCTCGTCGTCCCTTGAGGTAGTGCTGACGTCGCGTTAAGAGGAGAGAGGGTAAGGTGGCGTCGGATCCTACGAACGGCCGATGCTACTCGAGGCCAGATTCGACAGTGGCAGAGCCAAGAATTTAATCTTGTGGGGTCGATTAATACCAGTTTATATTTAAATGGGGTCATTTTTCTAAGTTTTCTGGATTTATACATAAAAATCGAGGTTTTTAAAGGGTTTTTTCAAAAACCTATGGGGTCAGACGACCCCACATGATATGCATGGATCCGCCACTGAGATCCGATGAGCCCCAAGTCGGATCCGGCGAGCATAGCAGCACCGTCATCTCCCGCGGCGGTCACCCCGACAAGGAGAGGTGGTGCTCCACCCGGCGCCTTCATCGCTCTGCTCGGCACGGTCGCCAAATCCGCCCCCAAGCACATTGTTCCCTTCTTCCATACATGGCTAGATCTGGTCGCTCCGCCCGACACCGTCTTCGCTCGACACCTCAGCTTCCTCCGCTCAGCACCTCAGCTTCCTCCGCCGATGGGGAAAGACAAAGAGGTGAGAGGGGGATGAAAAGTGGGAGAGGAGTTATTGGTGGGACCCACCACAAATAACCTGCATTGTGGAGTGTGTATCCTTAGAGGGGCTTGGGCCTAGGTGGCAACCGAGGCCCAGCAAGTGCAATACCTTCGCTCCTATCACCCTAAGTTTGTTTTGACTTAGGTAGGATTTGCAAATTTGCCGTTGGTTTTTTTTTTTAATTTGAAATATACTAGTATACCACTTGAATGATAGTTCTGGTGGTATTTTTGTAATTTTCTAATGATATTCTTGCAATAACGATTTAAACTAGTGGTAAATTTACAATTGCCCCCAAAAATTATGTTGCAATTGCTTACTTTGTACTTGCGATCCGAGCGCCAAAGCTGAGTGAAGAAAAGAAACAATTCTAAAAGTAAGTTCTAGTACAATTTAGAATTTACTACAGTTTATAAACAACTGCTCAAACCAAAAAAGTTCTCAATTTTTTTTTTGGTACAATTCAGTTTTTTTTATTTTGGAAAACACCTTGGCTAGAACTTGGATCCGACCCAAAAAGGTTCACTTCCGTAAGCTGGATCGGACAACCGTGCTTAGCTTCTCCACCACCAAGTTCTTGGCAATTTAATCGTGGTGCCATAGGCCTGATAATGATTTCATCAACAACTACCTACATGAATTGATGGATACTTTTGGTATTAATCGCTTGAGAAAACCCCATCTTCGGTCTTCCGGTCGATCATAAACACATCAGATAGGCGCATGGTTCACATGTTGGTGGTTTCTTTAAGGCTTCGATTGGTGCACGCGGAATTTTCTCTAGAAAGAACACCAGAAGGAAACATCCGCTCTCACTGGATCTGGATGTGAATTTTTGTCAAGATTTTCCGGTAGGCATCATGCTCCTCCGAATTCCCTTGAAGTTTTCATTGTTCGCTCCAATAACCGCTCATTTTTTTGTTAAAATTCTACAAATTGGCATGCTTCTTTTCTTCTTTCACCTTTGCGAATTGCGATGAATACATGCCACCTAGCGTATTTCTAGCGTGCCGGCACCCGGCAGTCAAAACGAAGACGTGCGGTAAAAAACGTACTCCCTCTGTCTCAAAATAAGTACATACATGATTTTCCGCACCCAACTTTAACCGTTCGTTTTATTTAAATTTTTTTATAAAAAAGTTTAAAAACATAAGTCACGAGTAAAGTACTATTCATGTTTTATTATCTCATAGCAACAAAAAAGTTAATTATAAAAAAAATTTAAATAAAACAGTCGATCAAAGTTGGACATAGAAACTCATAGTTACGCTTATTTTGGGACGGAGGTATTTGGGACGGAGGTAGCAAGAGAAGCTCTGCAAAATGCCAAACCCGGCTGTTCTGATAGGACGGGCCCACACGACCCGGAAAGCCGAGACCAGCCACAAAAACGGGAGATGCCATCCATCCGTCCTTCCGGTTCGATGCATCGGGTCACCTTCCTCCAGCAACAAGCCAACAACGACAAGTCTCGACGAGATTCATGCACGATGAAGTCACGCGTGCGATGAGAAAACCGCACGCGTGTCTGTAGCATGGCAAAACCAGGAATGCGCCACTTGTGCCGCTGCGACTTGAAGCTCACTCGCATAGTACATTCGGTTGGTTACTTCCATGTAGCTTTCGATTATGAATGGAGCCTTCAGGCCAAAAGAGAGTACACGTTTGGTTCAAATTCAACCCGTTATAAACTTGGGAGTTGCTTCCTGCGAAGTCACGCATGATCTGCCCGCCATGATTCTGCAGGATCAGTAGAGATCCCACTATTCAGCAACCAACTGCAATTGGCAAGGCAAAGATATGCATGAGTGCGACAGTGAGATGAGAGCTAATATGAACCACTACAATTCTAATTCTGTTCCGGTTGAGAAAAGAAAACCGGGGAGACCCAAAACCATTCATGAAACCTGCACATCTGATCTGCATTTCATCGGTCAGGAATGCAGTTGATCTCACTGATATTTGGTAATAACTATATAAACTATGGAGTCTTCACAGCTGAAAGAAAATACTTCCTCCGTTTCACAATGTAAGTCATTATAGCATTTCTCACATTCATATTTATATGTCTAGATTTATTAACATCAATATGAATATGAGAAATGCTAGAATAACTTACATTGTGGAACAGAGGGAGTAAAAATCATCGATGAAAATAAAAGTTCAGTGTACCATGGATCATATCAACGGCAACCACAGGACAGTGCGGTTGATCCATTGATGTGGACCAGCAAACCTATATAACCATCCTTACACAGATGGACCACTACAAGATTCAGGCCTTGGCAATGGTAATAGACACTCGTTTATCCGAGTGACATTTGTGGGGGAGAAAGCGAGAGGGGCTAAGGCACTTGGCAGAGGAGAGAGCCCCCTGCTACGGCAACTCTTGCCAGCCTCATGATATCGGTACTGTGCAACTTGGCACCACCCACATGGCAATATGGCACGGCAAAACTGCTTTCTGAAACCCAGGTGCAGGGTCCCTGGCTCAATGTGCCTGTGCAAGGCAACTAACCTTCTTGTGGCCGGGCACCTGTGTACGTGTCACTGTCCTAAATGGGGAGTTCTGCAAATTGCAATTCCTATGGTTCTAAATAAGTAGAGGTTTTAATGATTTGATGAGTGCATCTACTTATCTAGTAGATTTTTTCCCCCTTCAGAACAGTATGCATCCCAGAAAAGTAGGTGAAAGCAACAAAGTATAGGAGCGCATTACTCCAATCAAAGCAGATGATCATGTTATACTCTAGAAAAAAAGGCAAGTAATCTTTTTTAGTCGGCAAGAAGTTATCCAAAATAACAGGTGGGATCTATGCTTCCAGTGTTGACACAGTAAAGTTTTCTCTGTTCCAAAAGGTGAAAAGGATACAGAACGTTTCTAACTCAAGCACATACGGAAGCAAGTGAAATAGTAGATGGTTGGAGCTATCAGTACTAGCTTTGAAAGAAGAGCAAATTTCAACATGAAAAACAGCCTACAGTACTGTTACTCTTCAAATTATTCCGCATAGAGTGCTAATAAAACACTACAAAAGCAAACTTAATTCTAATACAGACTGTCGTCACAGAACAGATTAGGTAGTAATCAGCTGCTGTTTACCATCTATCTTTCAAGCAATATATTTCCACCAATTTGTCTCTATTACTAGTACTCACCACTTGAGGGTAACCAAAACCATATAAACCCATAATCCATTCAAATACTATATAGTAATATCATATAAAGGAAAGACAATAGGAGTAAATCGAGCGCACATACCTAAATGAGGTATTTTTCCCTGCAGGAGGAGAATGTGCATGTCCAGTTTCACAGAAGAAAGCATATGAATGTCAAGAGGGTTCATCTGCCTGTGAACAACACCTCTACACCTTTCTAAAATCACAAAAACCACATGGAGTTAATCAAACAAAATAAATGATTTCTGAACGAGCTTTGAGAGAGATACAGCAATCAGATATGCTAACACCATATGAACATCGCTAATTTTAATGTAATAAAATAATCAAAATTAGAATGGATTATAAGATATACATGCGATTTGATAATGTCTAGGAAGTACAGGAATCTACTTGGCCCACAATGAGAAGGCCCATGTTCCCCTGGCTGTACCACTACCACCTTTCAACAGGTAAATGCGGCTCCAGAATCAACATGTACACTAAAGGACAATGCTGTCCATTATAAATACTGAAAGGATGCTCCACAGAAATGATTGTGTTTCCTCTGAATATTTTTGATAGCTGCGCGAGCTGGCTTCCTAGATGTACGGCCCCACCTTGATCTCTTCGTTACTCTGATTCCTCACTGGTAACACTTATAATCCTAGCTAGGTCTTGGACAATCTCTGACATTGATGGTCTGAATTCTGGTTCCGGCTGCATAAGAAATTTCAGATCATTCATCAATCACATGATTTTTAAATCCATCTCATATGGCTGTTCTCAGAAAAGAAAAACAACACAAGTAGAGCAGAGCATAGTGAACAGATAATCAAGTATATTACCTGAATGTGATTTAAGTATCAAAATGACTAAACAAATTAATTTGTGATATAATAACTTGGATATAAAATTGCAGAATGCATTTGACCTCAATAATGAAGTGAAATTATGCAATGGGCTAATACGAAATTTAGATAGTTGATGCTTTTAGCCTAATTCAACAGCTCTCTATAGAAAATTCTGGCATAAAATCCTGATAGATATGCTTAAGGAAGTGACACATGTACTATCTTATATTATGCTAGAAACTAGAAACTACAGTTTAGCTCAAAAGATAATGGAAGTATTTGATTACCCGAATACAACGGCTGATGATGTCTGCAAAACGTGACAGTACTTTCTCAGAACACTCTCCTTGAATAGAAGGATCAACCATCTTTGATATGGACTCAATGTCATGAAATTGAGAATCAGCCCATCTAACAAGATGTTGTTCAGCACGAGGACGAGAACTGCATATTGTAACGGAAAATAAGCAAGCAAACTAGAAAGTTCAGACAACATTTGGAGACAATTGATCTAACACAATTATGAAACTAAAATTAAGATTGTGGCCTTTGTCTAAAAAAACTAAAATTAAGAAATGCATATTACGGTGAATCACTGACCTGTCATATGGTTTACGGCCAGTGAGAAGTTCTAGCATTACCACGCCAAAACTGTAAACATCACTTCGGTAGGTAAAAGTCCCAGCTTCATGGATTTCAGGAGCTTCATAATTCAGCAGTGCCCTCATGCGACCTGACAACTGGAATAAAAGAACACCATTCTAAGTTAAAACCACAGAGAGGACATCCTTGCAGCAATGACTTCATTAGGAGATGCAATGGGGCAACCAGACCAGAGATGTGAACGAACTTGCTTGTTTCTTTGCTTGCTTAACTGATATTTGTTAAAGCCCTTAAATGAACCAGCTCCTAAAAACATCAGCTAAAAGCTTCTTAACTGAAAATAATCCTAACCAAAAGACAACACCTTATGAACAAATCGAGGGAACAACCATCAATTTCAGGCCTGAGGCGAGTTCTACTGCCGTGGTGGATGTGCATGGTAGGCTGGTAGCTGGAAGGCCCAACATAATTAATCTAAAACTTAAGATAAATAAAATTTTAACCCCCTTCTTTCAATAGTCTTTCCTGCGATAGTAAATATGTGGATAAGGCTGCTCTAGTTTGGAAGGAAGTTGTAGCACTGGACCTAGTAGCTGTCATGCCCTGAGAGCTGCTTAGGTACTTGAATACTGGATTGTTACTCGTATGCAGTCAAATTATAAAGAGTAATATTCACAACACTACAGATAGTCAGGTACTTTAATTAAATTATCACAAAACTACATATTTAAGGTGTTGTATCACAAAACTACAGATTTAAGTATTTAACACACGGTTTATCACAAAACTACAGATTTAAGGCCAAATATCACAAAACTACAGCTTTAATACTAGAGTTATCATGAAACTACATATTTTACAATTTAAATCCCTAACACTACTATCATGTTAAGAGTTATAAATGTTGTAGTTTTGTACTTCCTCCGTTTCATATTATAAGACTTTCTAACATTGCCCACATTCATATATATGTTAATGAATCTAGACATATATGTGTGCCTGGATTCATTAACATCTATATGAATATGGGTAATGCTAAAAAGTCTTATAACCTGAAATGGAGGTAGTACTTAACTTGCTGCAAAACATGTAGTTTGTGATAATTTTATTACTAAATATGTAGTTTGGTGGTCTTCCATCTTAAATCTCTAGTTCTTTGATAAATTCGGTCCTAAATCTGTAGTTTTGTGATGCACCGCCTTAAATCTATAGTTTTGTGATAGTTTGATCAAAGTATATGTAGTTTTCTGAAATTTACTCTTCTTAATTGGACTTCAGGAATTTTAGGAAATGTATCAGAACTGCTGGCGACGGAAAAGCCGAAGTATCACAACCACAAGGTTGGTGTACAACACTAGATGTTACCTGTGTAACAGAACCTGACAGCATCAATTCTGCCAGTCCACATTCAGCGACACGTACTGAGAATCCATTACCAAGGAGCACATTGGCTGGCTCAAAATTCTGGTGCACTACTGGAGGTTCACAGCTCTCATGTAGATAGCTGAAAGAAGAGTATAAGTACAAAAGCTATCCCATGAAAAACTAAATTAAATAAGCACAAGTTCATGGTAATTATATTGAACCGCGATACAGCTTGGTAACTTACTCTAAGGCCTTTGCTGCACCAAGAGCAACTTGGAGGCGAGCATTCCATGATAGTGCACCATCCAATTCCTCCCCTTCATGTAGTACATCATGCAGTGTTTTTCTACTGAAATGATTATAAACAAGTAACCTCTGACCATATTCTGCACAGTATCCAACAAGCTCGAGGATGTTGGGGTGCCTAATATCTGATACACTTGCGACCAGTTCTAGAAATTCATCTACCGGTATTCTATCATTGGCGTTATCAATCTTCATAACTTCCAAGAACTGCATAGGATAAAGGAAGATTAGTATAGCATTTCAATAATCATAAAATTCCATTTAAATGAAGCAGTATTTTGTAAACATACCCTGCCTTCAGGAAGTTCTGCCAGATATACTTTTCCCAACCTACTCTCTCTTATCAAATTTCCCTCTTCAAAACTATTTGTATATTGCTGAAGTGATGCAACAGAAAAGGATGTTGCAGATGTCGAGGGACCTGTCCTAGGTGGAGTGCTAACTCTTTTCTCTGGCTTAACAATGGGATTTACAATCACTTTTTCAACAGGTGGTGGTGGTGGCGGCGGCGGCCGCGGCGGTGGCGGTGGTGGTGGTGGTGTCGGAGGAGGAGGAGGAGGTGGTGGTGGTGGAGGCGGCGGCGGCGGCGGAGGTGTAGAAGCAAAAATTTCTGTTTCTGATCGCTGCAAGTTAATTACATGTTCTTTTCTCTTTTCAGGAGGCTTCTCGAGTGCAGCTGCCAGCAATTGAATAGTTATTTTATACATCTGAACTTTAAAATGTGAATAGTATTACAGTACTAAAAGACCTGATAGATCAGATTTACAAGCATCTATACCTGGTACTGCCAAATTTATTTCACGAACCTGCCTCCGTTCAGGAACCTCTGTTGATCCTGTTAATAGAACATCAATATGCTGTGATATAAAACAAATAAAAGATAATCAGAAATATATTACAGAATATATAAACTAACTGTTGACCTTTTTTGGCATCATTCCTTGACTGCACTGAAGCTTGCTTAACTTTCGGCTCTTCAACCCTCTGATGAACCCTCCCCACCTGACTTGTTGTATAATCACGTCTTGACTGTCTCTCTTGGTACTTGGACAGGCAAAATATTACCAGCAGCACTGTAACTATAAACAGGACAATAGCTAGAAGAACATATCCAACAATCCTGAGGGTTGAAGACTTATGTTTCCTAGATGACGGAGAGCTGCTGTCTCGAGCAGTAGATCCACCAGAAGAATTAGAGGGCGAACTAGATGGCGAAGGAGTTCCAGAAGATGAAGGTGACGATGGTGTTTGTGTTGGTGTAGAGCCTGTAGGTGTTGAAGAGGGTGATGCAGAAGGAGCTATGCTGGTATTAAATGGGTTCCCATCCTTTCTGTAGGCAAAAACAATGAATTACTCAATAAGTTACCTTACATATAATTACATATGGCAAAAGTATATAGTAGAGAGAATTTTTATGTAGGAATACCAAGTACTATGTGAATTGCATCAATAAATTTGAAATATGTAAGAAAAAAGATTCTCACTTGAAGTTTGGCACATTCAGCAACTTTGGAGGAACCGGTCCAGAAAACAAATTATTCTCTATATTTCTGTTTCAGGTAAATATATTATCAGAAACAAGTGTAGATATTTCATATTTGTATGCATAACAGCATTCTAAGAAAAAGGATGATCTGGATTAGACATACATAACAAATTGGATTTAAATTACGGTTTTACTTGTGAATGTCTATGATAAGATAAAAGCTAAATCACTTACATCACCTGTTCTTTTTTCTAACTAGTACAGCTTTGTTAAAACCTAAAAGTCCCGGTTCTGGTCATGACTACATGGTACATTATACTTCTGCAAACAAATGTATGACTGCCATGTACTTTGTGAAAGGATGTCAAGTTTCTACAACCTTATCAAATTCAATGTGACTGTTGAATAATAGAGAACTTTGTGTCTGCTAACATATTGTTGCATGTTACTTCAAAATAATGACAAAGTGCAGGATAATCATAATTTATACTATGACTTCTCTAAAGTAGACCGGAAGAAAATGTCTGTTAAGCAGATCAATTTTATAAATCAACACATAACTGAGAATACAATTGCTGATAGTCCAATTTATACATAATGGTGCACTAATATAAGTGAATCAGTAATATGATGACAGAATAGAGAGTGTGGGAATACAAATCTTTGAGGGGGAGATCCTGCAAGACATCAAGGGTTCCAGATAGTTGGTTGTCTTGCATGTGCCTGTAAAATAACAAGGCATGAAAATAAGTAAAAATGATAGGGAAAAAACTATATAAGAAAATAGTTGTAGACTTACAATGTAGTCAATGATGACAGGCTTCCCAGAGAAGGTGGTAATGAACCACTGAAGTTATTGGATGAAATATCACTGTGGTCAAATGCTAGATGTTATGAACGAGTTAACAGTTCACCCCTTGCCCGCCAACCCTCTCGGGTCTTGGGGAAAATGAAGATATGATATACTCTCACGTGCATGAGCAAGTGCACATGAAGAGTAAGAATAAGCAAAATGAAAAGGAGAGGAAAATGAGGTATCTTACAAATTTACAAGGCCAGTAAGGGAACCAAAAGCATCTGGCAGTTTCCCGTCGAGATGATTATCATTTAGAGACCTACAAAAAGACAGATCAGAAAAAAAACAGTACAGCAACCTCTCTGCTTAGGAACAGAAATAGGACAATAGTCATACATGTCTGTTAAACTCTGAAGCTTTGATAGTGACGTCGGAATGCTTCCAGTGAGCTGGTTATCAGACATAAAACTGCACCATCAAGGAACATAAGGCATCTCATCACTCAATCACAAGAGCTAAAAAAATTGCAGAAGAGGAAGAATAGCACATACAAATGCTGCAGTGTAACAGGTAGATCTTCTGGTATAGTTCCACCAATATTGTTGTTGCTAAGATTTCTACAATGAAAGAAAAGTAAATAGTCACAAAACC
>CM020179.1:6372532-6383727 GCA_009805545.1 Oryza longistaminata
CAGCGGCAGCACGAGCACCGCCGCGGTAGCCCCTCTCCGGAAGCAGCACCTCCCTCCCGCCGCCATCCGCATCGACGCAAACTCTCTCTCTCTCTCCCCTCCAGCAATTAATCAAGCGCGGCCTCCGCCGAAGCAGCATCAGCCAGATCAACCCGAAAGCGATCGCGGAAGAAGAAGGAAACCAAACCCCGCGTTCGCAGATCTAGCGTTCGCTCGCTCGCGCCGCTCCGAGAGAGAGATGCCGTCCCGTGCTCCGCAACCACCGCCGCCGCCGCCGCCGCCACCACGGGGGCTCGCTTCCCGGCAGCACGCCGCCGCAGAGGCTTGTGCTTTTGGTGGGTCTAGTAGATCTAGCTGTAAAACTGCAGTCTCCGGAGAGGAGAGAGAGAGAGAGAGAGGAGAGAGAGAGTGGCGCGAAGTGAGAGAAAGAATGCGAGGAGGAGCGTGGGAGTGAGCAACGGGCGTGAAAAGGTAGAGAAGGAGAGGGAGAGGAGAGGGAGAGTGGCGAGCGCGAGGGGGGGAAAGAGAGAGAGAAAAAGGCGTTGCGAGAAAGGAGAGGAGAAAAAATCGAGCAGAATAGCAAGGGGAATTTGTACTTGTGACTTGTGATACAGGCTGCCTTCGAGAGTTGGAGTTGGGAATTCATCTGCTAAAAGGTACTCTCTCCGTCCCAAATAAGTGCAGCTATGGTTTTTCGCGTTCAACTTGACCATTCGTCTTATTTAAAAAATTTAAAAAAATTAAAAAAACATAAGTCACGAGTAAAGTATTATTTATGTTTTATCATCTTATAGCCAAAAAATGCTAATTATAAAAAAAATTCAATAAGACAAACGATCAAAGTTGGACGCGGAAACTCAATCTACACTTATTTTAGGACGGATGTAGTATTATTCATTAGCACATAAATTAATTAAGTATTATTCGCTCTATCCTAGTTTACTAGTCGTTCCTAAGAAGGAGATGATAAAATATTGGTTTGGAAAAATGACCACCGTGCCCTACATTATATTTCAATGCTTAAAAAATTAACACAAAACTAGTACTGCGCCTGTTCTAGGAAGGAGATGACAAAATATGGTGTTAGAAAAATGACCAACGTGCCCCTGCATTAATCATTTCAATGCTTAAAATTTAACACAAAACTAGTAGGAGTACTGCACATGTCATTGCGATATGTCTACAACAAGCATGGAGAAGAAAATTAATAAAAGTGCTCATGCTAGTGGCTAGCCTGCTAGCTGCCCTACGCCTAAACGACCTTCTTTCTGGGACAATGACACTACACCCCAGTGACAACTAAACCGGGACGGATGGAGTAGTATTAAAAAATTAAAAAAATAAATTAATATGATTTTTAAAGTAACTTTCATATAGAAAATTTTTTATAAAACATACTACTCCCTCCGTTTCACAATATAAGTCATTCTAGCTTTTTCATATTCATATTGATGTTAATGAATCTAAACATATATATTTGTCTAGATTCATTAAAATCAATATAAATGTGAGAAATATTAGAATGACTTACATTGTGAAACGGAGGGAGTATTTAGTAAGTATGTTTAGTGGTTTAAAAAACATGTAAAAAAAGAAAGATAGAGTTAAGAAAGTGAACAAAGGAACAGCCATGTGTAGTATTTTCTCCGTCTCATAGAAAATTAAACTAATATCGGATATTACACACCCTATTACTATGAAACCAAACTTTCCAGTTTGGTAGTACCAGGAGTACATTATTTTTTTTAGAGTGAATTGCACTTTAGGCCGGTTATTATTACCTGAGTTTTATTTTGGACTAGGTTATTTCTAATGTTTTCACTTTGGTCCAGGATTTCTTACCCTCTATTGTACATAGGACCACTTTTTTGTTTGCCATTCCTTGATTTCATTAGCAAGCTTATCAGCAGCACAATAAAACCAATCAATATTCCATCTAACCATGATTTCTTTACTCCTTGATTTAGCTGCTTGACTTCTACTTTTTTTTTCCTTTATTAAAAAATCATGTGAGCTTAGAACAAGTCACTATATTGAGCTTGAATGCGGCAGCTACAGCAGCCAGCGATCATGAGGCTTAATTTTGTTGGCTCCTCAAGCTCGGGAACAGAGCAGAGAGAGAAGGGATCCCAGAGTTATGCTTGATCATCTATTCATCCTTAAGATCCATGGTGCAGGTGCTTAATAGAAAAAATAAGAAAAGAGAAGAGATGGAGAAGAAGGATGATCCAATTTGAAACTATTGTAAATTTATGTAGTCCAAAGTGATAAGATAACTTTACCCCTTGTCCAAATTGAAATTTCGGTAAAAATGCCTAGCCCAAAGTGCAATTAACTCTTTTTTTAATGGAACGCGAGTAGTGCAAGTGTTCTGCACGCTGCGAGGCATTCAGTGCAGGGGAGGGGTTGTGTGGGGCCCATGATGACGTGGGTCTCGGTTGGGCTGGATTGGGAGGGTGTGTGGGGCCAGCGCTGACGTGGAGCTCTCGTGGGGTGGGCTCCTGGATTCGTTTTTCATTTGGCGTTTTGGCTTTTTGTCCCTGGGAAGAGTTGTTTGGGCACACGAAAAAGGAAGAGATTGCAGCTTTGGATGCCGTTATGTATATCCATATGTACGTTTGCAACTTTGCATTGCACCCAAATGTCTTGTGCTTGTTGTGCATGCCTTCACGAAAGGCACTTCCTTTTCAAAACTTTTGAACAAAGTAGCTAGAAAAAAAGTGTGTTGCTCAAAGGTGGTTTAGATATTTTGTGTTGAGGATTGATATGAATTTGTGATACAAAAGGATATACTTAGCCCATCGATCCACCTGTAACTCGAATTTATCGAAACATGATTCTAATTTTGGTAGTAACAATTTAACAAACATCCTACATGAGTATTATAACAGAATTAACCTATCACTCAGTGACGAACACACCCATTAGGCAGGGTGGGTCGGCCGGCCCAACTACGATCTGTGTCATCCCACACCCCGAAACCTTATTTTAGTCCTATTTCCAACATTAGTCATTAGTCTACTATTGAATAATCAGATAAATCAAGTATTTTAAGTAGGAACAAAAACATTTATGAAAATTCGTGTATAAGTAGTACCATTTTGATCGTTTCTGATTTTGGCCATACATAAAATTCGATTTTCTTTCTATTTCTTTAGTGCATAATAGTCTACAGTAAATAGGTAAATATATTAAAAAAATCCATTTTACTCACTTGAACTATTTTGACGAAGCACTTAAACCCCTAAATAATTTTTCATCTCGTTTTATACCCCCGAACTATTGAAAGTGGTTCCCCTTGTTGTCTAACAGCATTTCTCATTTTCTTTTATCTCTCTACATATAAGTCATATACGTTTGTTCGACTACCAATCCTCATTGTTAACTTTCTCGATGTTCGTGCCGTGCATTGTTGCGCCAATGCCATGAACCAGCGACTAAGATTTGTGTGCGTTGTGCCATCACCTAATTAGGGCTAGCTCTACCGTCCCATCTATATTTTAAACCTGCGTCCATCACTGCTATCACTTGATATCAATTAAACTCCACGAGAAGAAGGAGAGCTATCCTCACAGAAAGAAAGAGGGAGGGAGAGAAAGAAGAACTATAAAGCAAAGGAACATGACAGGAGCTAGGAGACACCGAATTTCATTGCCTTAGCCGTCAAGCACCTGGCAATTTTCCAACAAACCAAAGCGTCAAAAACCTAATAAAACCATTGATTCGACAATGACATCCATGCCAAGTCACAATCTTGTCCTTCAAAAAAAGAGGAAGCTTGAAGCACATAAAACCCATGCTTTTAGTGAGAGCATCACTTGGAAGGGGACAAGTTAAGAGCAATCCTTATCCTTCAAACCTGAGGCCTGCTAACAGATCAATTATTGTCGAATAATACGTAAATACGATAGCATGTAGTGGTGAAAACGGATCCCATCCACTTTGAATCCATCCGAAACAAAGGATATTGGTACGAGTGTGGTTAATGGGCGATCGATCCTCTATACGCTCTCTCCCCCTTCCTCCTCCCCTTCTTCTCTTCCTACTACACCATATATTTTTTTTAAAAAAAAACAAAGTTAGAAAAAATTATGTATAGAAATAGTATATATAAAAAATATTTGAATTTAAATTCAAATTTGAAACGGGTACATAAACTTTTGACTTATAAACTTTGGGTCTATAAACTAATATTTGAATTCAAATTCAAACTTAAATCGGGTATGTAAACTTTTGTCTTATAAACTTTGGGTCTATAAACTAATATTTGAATTCAAATTCAAACTTAAATCGGGTATGTAAACTTTTGTCTTATAAACTTTGGGTCTATAAACTAATATTTGAATTCAAATTCAAACTTAAATCGGGTATGTAAACTTTTGTCTTATAAACTTTGGGTCTATAAACTAATATTTGAATTCAAATTCAAACTTAAATCGGGTATGTAAACTTTTGTCTTATAAACTTTGGGTCTATAAACTAATATTTGAATTCAAATTCAAACTTAAATCGGGTATGTAAACTTTTGACTTATAAACTTTGGGTCTATAAACTAATATTTGAATTCAAATTCAAACTTAAATCGGGTATGTAAACTTTTGTCTTATAAACTTTGGGTCTATAAACTTTAGGTGTATAATTTTTAGATGTATAGAAATACTATATATAAAAAATATTTGAATTCAAATTCAAATTTTAATCGGATATATAAACTTGACTTGTAAACTTTGGGTCTCTAAACTTTAGGTGCATAAACTTTAGATGTGTAAACTTGATGTGTACAAACTTTAGGTGTATAAATTTACTAAAATAGTGAAGTAATGCGGTGCCAAAAAAGGAAACCACATGGAGGAGGGGGTGATCGATGTGGGGAGGGGGACCGATCGCTTGGAGCGATCGATCGCCCCTTAGGACTTTCGTATTGGTACGGGTTTTAAGAAATCTAACGGATATAGATGCAAATACAGATAGTATAATGTGGATATGGATGCAGACGTGGTATCTCTAAAATTCAACGGATGTGAATTATCCAATATATCTATCAGATTATCTAATAAGCCGTTTGTTGAATAATCCAGAATTATCAATCTATGTAATCACTCTATCCATTGCATGTGACATGAGCCAGACTATCCAATGATCTGATTCATCAATTAACCTAGATTTTTTAGTTTAGGGCTTTCATCATCTCATTTCACACTTGTATTGCTGTATTTTTATATTATGTATACATTGTATACATATTATTTAGCACTTAAGCATATAATTATTACGATAGGTCATTTATTGATCATTTTATTGTTGTCTCATTGCTAACTCGATGTTATATTGATTGCAATAATGTAACGTCCAACAGATTTAATCTGTTTCTAAATTGAGTCCACACCATTTCTGACATCCGAAACAATCTGTCTTATATCCATATCCGCTAAAAATATACTTAACCGTCCCATAAAAAACCAACCTAGTACTGGATGTGACACATCCAGATTCATTGTACTAGAATATGTCACATCCCGTTCTAGATTCATTTTTCTGGGACGGATGGAGCATGGTTCAAGATATAGTATACCTGTATCTTATCCGTTTTCATCCCTAATAGAATCATAGTATGCCGGCGTTAATTGCTGGGTTCATTCAAAGAGATCTTTCGGTGCATCATGGGAAGTTGGGTATACCGAACTAAGCTAAGTGCATTTAAACAGGATGGACAAACAAAAACAGACGAGATCAACTTTAGCCACAAGGATCAGAGGGAATGCTTAGCATCACCACCAAGTTGTCATGATGATTTCAACGATTCGTCCCGTCATGGGCCTGCTGCTGACGTCACTGTCCTAACCTAACACGTCAGACTACCAAAACGGGTCAATGATTAACGAAAATTCGAGCCATTGATTCATTATTGTACTACCAAGAGAAACAACCACACTCTCCTATAATTATATTATCATTATCTGACCGGGAATGAAAATGGTCATAAACGATGTCATATCTAGTGATTTTTTTTCATATTTATCAATTTATTTATTTAGCGGTGATACTAATATGATTCTAACAGAAACTTAAAAAATCAAAATTTTATAGGACTATAATAAAATTCAGTCGAAAACGGTACGACCAGTTATATAAATGATACTCGATCACCGGAAATTTACATCACCGTATGTCCGTTTGTACTCTAGTAGAGACCACCGGAAAAGCACTCCTGATAATTCAGGAGTATAGCAGTTTATGTAGCTAGTAGAAAGATTCTAGTCAAGCTAAACAATGGAAAATGGGGTGTAAAAGGTGAGAGCAAAAGGAGGAAAAAGGCAGGCATAAAACAGAAGAGAACCTACTCTCCTTTCGGCTACTTGACTTTCTAGTACCGGATAATTCTTGGATAGCTACTTTGTATCCTAGAGCATACTATAGCATTTATTATGTAGTACTCCATCCGTTCCAAAATAAACCAACATCTTATAAGACGTGGCACATCCTGATACAATGAATCTGGACATAATCGTACAAGATGTGTTGCATTCGGTACGAGATTGATTTATTTAACTGCCCACTAAAATGGAGGTTCATAAAATCTGAGTTGGCAAAAGTAATCGTATGAAAAAAAATTACTGTGAAAGTAGATCAGTCATCTGAACCAAAGGAGTTGCAATGTACAAATTGCTAAATGAAATTCTACATTATTTACAGAAGTTGTATGATAAGTTCACCGGACCATAGCTCATTATTATCCTGAAGAACTGAACAACTGAAGTGGGCCAAGTTCAGGAATTTTTCCCTAGACAAATTCCATTGGATGGGCCTTAGCTTAGACAGATTCCATTGGATGGGCCCAGCTACGAATTTTTCGTATACGCAACAATTTTTTTTAGCTCAATTATACACAATTGAGATAGGATGTGAATAGCATACTAGCTAGCTAGGCCCACAACCACTAGTTGTTCAGCAAGCAATCTGACTCAGGAAGCAGTATCATCAAACAATGTCTGTAAATCTGTAAATAACTCTCATGTGGTACAAAATTAACTCCAAAGTGTAAATTACGTACTCTCTCCGTTTCAGGTTATAAGACGTTTTAACTTTGGTCAAAGTCAAACTATTTTAAGTTTGACTAATTTTATAGAAAAAGTAGTAATATTTTTAACCCAAGACAAATATATTATAAAAAATTATTCAATTATAGATTTAATGAAACTATGCTGGTGTTGTAAATATTAATATTTTTTTCTACAGAGTTAGTCAAATTTAGAGTAGTTTGACTTTGACCAAAGCCAAAACATCTTATAATCTGAAACGGAGGGAGTAACTGGAAAGTAATCTGCCAAGCAGGTGAAGAAAGGGAGCATCTATGATGCTCAATTGTTGATCACGTATAGAAGTCATTAGAAGAATGAATTCAGTCATTTGCTGACCATGCATCAGACCTAAAATTCAACCGTACAGTACAGACCAATTTCAATCTCTTTAGTGAAGTTCAAATATTCCGATGGCCTTTTTCTTTAAAAAAAACCTGTTTCTGAACGGCTTCGAATATTCCGACTGAAGAGCAAATCCGATGATTTTTTTTCCTTCCCAATCCTATCAAATTACGAATAATTTCTTCCTCCACCTATCTTATAGTACTGCAGTTAGTAATTCTCCATACACAACATTGGTAGTACTCCATCCGTTTTAGATTATAAGTCATTTTAACTTTAGTGAAAATCAAACAACTTTATGTTTGACTAAGTTTATAGACAAATATAATATTATTTATTTACAACATCAAATCAGTTTCATTAAATCAATAATCGAATATGTTTGTCTTGGATTAAAAAATATTTTTTCTATAAACTTGATCAAACTTGATATAATTTGAATTTAGCCAAAAGCTTAGCATCACCACCAAGTTGTCATGATGATTTCAACGATTCGTCCCGTCATGGGCCTGCTGCTGACGTCACTATCCTAACCTAACACGTCAGACTACCAAAACGGGTCAATGATTAACGAAAATTCGAGCCATTGATTCATTATTGTACTACCAAGAGAAACAACCACACTCTCCTATAATTATATTATCATTATCTGACCGGGAATGAAAATGGTCATAAACGGTGTCATATCTAGTGATTTTTTTTCATATTTATCAATTTATTTATCTAGTGGTGATATTAATATGATTCTAACATAAACTTAAAAAATCAAAAATTTATAGGACTATAATAAAATTCAGTCGAAAATGGTACGACCAGTCATATAAATGATACTCAATCACCGGAAATTTTCATCACCGTATGTCCGTTTGTACTCCTAGTAGAGACCACCGGAAAAGCACTTCTGATAATTCAGGAGTATAGCAGTTTATGTAGCTAGTAGAAAGATTCTAGTCAAGCTAAACAATGGAAAAGGGGGCGTAAAAGGTGAGAACAAAAGGAGGAAAAAGGCAGGCATAAAACAGAAGAGAACCTACTCTCCTTTCGGCTACTTGACTTTTTCTAGTACCAGATAATTCTTGGATAGCTACTTTATTCGTTTCATAACGTAAGTCTTTCTAGTATTGTCCACATTCAGCAATGCTAAAAAGTCTTATATTATGAAAAATAGGAGTACTTTGTATCATACAGCATACTATAGCATTTATTATGTAGTACTCTATCCGTTCCAAAATAAACCATCTTATAAGATGTGACACATCCTGATTAAATGAATCTGGATATAATCGTACAAGATGTGTCGTATCTGGTACGAAATTGGTTTATTTAACTGCCCACTGAAATGGAGGTTCATAAAATCTGAGTTGGCAAAAGTAATCGTATGAAAAAAAATTAGTGAAAGTAGATCAGTCATCTGAACCAAAGGAGTTGCAATGTACAAATTGCTAACTGAAATTCTACACTTTTACAGAAGTTGTATGATAAGTTCACCGGACCATAGCTCATTATTATCCTGAAGAACTGAACAACTGAAGTGGGCCAAGTTCAGTAATTTTTCCCTAGACAAATTCCATTGGATGGGCCTTAGCTTAGACAGATTCCATCGGATGGGCCCAGCTACGAATTTTTCGTATACACAACAATTTTTTTTAGCTCAATTATACACAATTGAGATAGGGTGTGAATAGCATACTAGCTAGCTAGGCCCACTACCACTAGTTGTTCAGCAAGCAATCTGACTCAGGAAGCAATATCATCAAACAATGTCCGTAAACGAAAATACTATGCATACGACTTCTGCATACGATTCTAGTACGATTTCTAACTGACGGTGAACGCCGTGCGTGCATCACTAGAAAACAGGAGACAAACGTTACGGCCTTTCGCTGGAAATCGTTAGTCGTACAAGTATCGTACGTGAAAAATCGTATGTGTAGCAGCTCTCTGTCTGTAAATCTGTAAATAACTCTCATGTGGTACAAAATTAACTCCAAAGTGTAAATTATGTACTCCCTCCGTTTCAGGTTGTAAGACGTTTTAACTTTGGTCAAAGTTAAACTATTTTAAGTTTGACTAATTTTATAGAAAAAGTAGTAATATTTTTAACCCAAGACAAATATATTATAAAAATTTATTCAATTATAGATTTAATGAAACTATGCTGGTGTTGTAAATATTACTGTTTTTTTCTAGTCAAACTTAGAGTAGTTTGACTTTGACCAAAGCCAAAACATCTTATAATCTGAAACGGAGGGAGTAACCGGAAAGTAATCTGCCAAGCAGGTGAAGAAAGGGAGCATCTATGATGCTCAATTGTTGATCACGTATAGAAGTCATTAGAAGAATGAATTCAGTCATTTGCTGACCATGCATCAGACCTAAAATTCAACCGTACAGTACAGACCAATTTCAATCTCTTTAGTGAAGTTCAAATATTCCGATGGCCTTTTTCTTTAAAAAAAACCTGTTTCTGAACGGCTTCGAATATTCCGACTGAAGAGCAAATCCGATGATTTTTTTTCCTTCCCAATCCTATCAAATTACGAATAATTTCTTCCTCCACCTATCTTATAGTACTGCAGTTAGTAATTCTCCATACACAACATTGGTAGTACTCCATCCGTTTTAGATTATAAGTCATTTTAACTTTAGTGAAAATCAAACAACTTTATGTTTGACTAAGTTTATAGACAAATATAATATTATTTATTTACAACATCAAATCAGTTTCATTAAATCAATAATCGAATATGTTTGTCTTGGATTAAAAAATATTTTTTCTATAAACTTGATCAAACTTGATATAATTTGAATTTAGCCAAAAGTCAAAAACAACTTGTAATCCAAAACGCAGGAGTATAGATCACAAACTGCTAGTGCTACAAATTTATCACAAATTCGAGCAGTTCCATGCACGTTGTTAGTTACACGTATCCCTCTTGCGTTTCGCGCCAAGCGTGCCAAGAAGATCACGCCTGACCACCGCCCGAGAAGCGGCGCCGTCGTTCGCCGTCTCCGGCGCCGCCGCCGCCTCCGGGAAGAAAGCGCCGTCGTCGTCGACGGCTGCGGCTACCTCCTCCTCTTCCTTAACGACGGCATCGTGATGATGCGGGCCACTGCTAGGCGCATCGCAACAGTAGCCGGCCGCCGGCTTGTACTCCGGCGGCGCGCCGTCGCCGTCGCCGTCGCCAAAGACAAGTGCGGATGATGGGTTTAGGGTTCTGAAGCGCCCCGTGTTTTATAGACGCCTTCTCGATGTCCAGCCAAAGAGCTATGGACACGTGTCCCGTGGCAAATCTGTTCTCTTCCTTGGCCGGGCCCCAAGCCCAACAACAAATGGTTTGATACTGGTTATTGTATATATTTACCTTTTTTTATTTTTTATTCTTTGTAATATAAAAAACGTAGTATCACGTGATGATCACAGTTTCACGTACGCGTAAAAATCGGTATTCCCATCCGAATACGCAATTTACTACCGCATTATACTGTAACGTATATCTCGAGGTATTAAATACTCCTCTACTGGGGCGTATAGTATACGTATACATTACTTACGCGCGTCGATCGCCGCCATGGGCTAAGAAAAAGGGACACGCGACGACGTCGCGGCGGTGTACGGCCTCCTTATGGACCACGTCCGTCGGGCAGGTCACGCGACCTCGTTCGCCCGGGGCGTCGGCGACGGGCGTTCGGCTGGGCGTCCTCGCAGCGGTCCGCGCTCGCTGGAGGCCAAGCTGGCGCGGCGGCGCGGTCGGCGCCGCCTATGGATGGCGT
>CM020179.1:6389722-6498405 GCA_009805545.1 Oryza longistaminata
GCCGCGGGGCCCCCCACGGCGCCGCCGACGAGGTCGTCCCGTGGAGATGGAGAAGGCGTGGTCCACGTACGGCCCATAGCCTCCCCCCTCCCCCTTTCTCCCCCTCTCCCACCACCACCACACCTCGCTCGCCCCCCGGATCCGATCCCGCCCGCACCTGGTAGCTTGCCAACGCGGCTCTGCTACGCCTCTCGCCGCCCCGCTTCCAGCCGCCTGTCAAATTTAGCGTTAGGTTCCGTAGATATGATGATTTTTTTTTTTTTTGGTATTGTGATCTGTATGTTTTGGACGGCTCTCAGACGAACGGGTGCTCTGCCGATCTATTCCATGGGCGAGCCACCCTTTGCAGAAGTGCCGAGAGAGACGCAGGCCGCTAACACGATTGGGTGTTTTCTTTCTAGATCCATCCAAATTTCAAGCGGAAATATTATATTGTATCCCATAGATTTGTCCCGTTTTTCATTATTTCGCTCGCTTTGGTATTTGGTGTTTCAGGCGGTGTTTGGGAAGGAGGCATAAGGGGAACTTATGTTTTTGTGAGATTTACTAAAGTTTAGTCCTCTTTCCCAAACACCACCTCAATCGATTGCATCGTTTTGCTGTCAAGTCACTGCGGAACGAAAAAATTTGATGCAACTGAATTGGACTAATCTAGGCTGCTGTCAAGTCACTGCGGTACGAAAAAAAATTGAGGACAATTGGTTCTCTATATAAAATATGCCCATCTTAAAAATATTTCTTGTTGGTCGGATGGACACTTCGCATGGACGAGTACTGTACACGGCTCCATATTTGAGATTATCAGAGATCGACACAAGAGAAGGAAAATCCACTGAATTCCAAAGAGGATACGGTGCACAACTTTTCTCAGTCAAACATCTAGATGCAAGAGAAGAGACCACCGAATTCCAAAGACGAGAAGGTGCACAACTTTTTTCAGTAAAACACATCAGGCACAACAGACTAAGGGTGTAATAAGTGGGTCAGCCGTGAACTCACTTACAGGTCAAAATAAGCAGGTTCGTGGCTTATTTTAGCCTATAAGTGGGTTTTGCGGGTTAGCCCCTTACACCCCTACAACAGACCACAATTCCAGAACAGCAGTTGACAAATACAAAACCACTAAAGGTAAATCAATCAACAGTAAAATGAGCGAAACACCAAAGCTAACGGTACGTTTATTCACACAATGGTGTTCTTATCTGATAAGGGGACCAAACTGTCATGACAGTGCGGTAACTAAAGTTATCTTAACACAAACAGCAGACAGCATGAGAGCAACACAACATCATAAAGTTCTTATCAGACATGTGTCATAGTAACCCAACATAATCACACAATGGACAACCTTTCAGCTCACCACACCATAATGATACATTATGGGAGTAGCATTTTAGCCCAGGAAGAGACAGATTTGCACGGGACACGTGTCATACTCTTATAGGCTGGACATCGAGGAAGGCGTCTATAAAACACGGGGCGCTTCAGAACCCTAAACCCATCAGTCCCACTTGTCTCTCGCCGCCGCCGCCGCACAAGCGCATTCAGATCTCGGTCGCTTGGTTTTCCTTCTTTGATTTCCTCTCTGAGTGGCAATTGCTTCCGTGTTTTTCTCTCTTTTTTTTTTTCTCGTTGAACGATTGATTTGCTTTTGCTTCCGTTTTGTTTGTTTGAAGGTTTCAATTCATCGCATCGTTGATATAGTTTTTGAATCGTGTTTGGGATGCAAATGATTTGGTGGTGAGAATAATAGGGCTCTATATTATGAGTCAACAGCAGGCGCCGTTTCAATGGTGCCCTGACTGCCGCTTGGAGCCCAGATCGATGCCTAAGCCAGGAGAAGATTGTTTGGAGATCCATCTTCTTTAGTTCCAAGCCACAATACCTGGCCACAAACCCAAATCTCTCCTCCCAATCAAGAACATCACCTTCTTTGCTGCAGTTATTGCAATTTCTTGCGTTTTTTTTTTTTTTTGGTATTGTGATCTGTATGTTTTGGACGGCTCTCAGACGAACGGGTGCTCTGCCGATCTATTCCATGGGCGAGCCACCCTTTGCAGAAGTGCCGAGAGAGACGCAGGCCGCTAACACGATTGGGTGTTTCCTTTCTAGATCCATCCAAATTTCAAGCGGAAATATTCTATTGTTTCCCATAGATCTGTCCGGTTTTTCATTAATTCGCTCGCTTTGGTGTTTGCTGTTTCAATCGATTGCTTGTTTTTGCTCAGTCACTGCAGAACGTAAAAATTTGATGCAACTGAATTGGGACAAAGGCGGATACTTTCTGTAAAACTCCCCGTGCGCGCGGTCGCCGCCGACGTTGTTGGCGGCCATGAGGACGCCCCCGATGGCCCCGAGCGCGCCGAACGCGAGGAGCGCGGCCGCGAAGGCGATCTCCTTGACGGGCGCGCCGCGGGGGCCCCCCACGGCGCCGCCGACCAGGTCGTCCTCGTCGGAGATGGAGAAGGCGTGGTCCACGTACGCCATAGCTCCCCCCTCCCCCTTCTCCCCCTTCTCCCCCACCACCACACCTCCGCTCGCCCCCCGGATCCGATCCGCCCGCACCTGGTGCTTGCCAACGCGGCTGCTGCTACGCCTCCTCCTCGCCTCCTCGCCGCCGCCGCCGCCGCCGCCGCGCCGAGGGTTTGGTCGCGTGGGTGTGGGTAGGGTTGGATGGATGTGGAGAGAGAGAGATTGAGGAGAGAGAAAAAGTGAGGAGGTGGATGCGGGTACAAGCAAGGTGGAGGAGAAGACGAGGCGAGGACGGCGAGAAAACAAGAGGCGGCTTTGGTGTTGGTGTTGGTGGTGGTGGACGTCATGTGTGTGTACGGGTCAACCTGGCTGGTTGGGCTGTGGCCAGTGGATGTTGGGCCGATATTTCTAGGCCCATGAAGGAATGTATTTGGGCTGGAGCGGATTTGGGCCTAGGTTGCTAGATTTTTCGGCCCACGAAAGAAAATATGTGGGCCTTGTGCTCTTCTTTATAAGTTCACTCAAGGTCCCTTATTTATGTCAAGTTTGAATTGTGTTCGACAATATCAGTTATAACGTGCTCCTCAACTTGTAAAACTGGTGTACACGAGATTCTAGGACAATATTATACTCGGTTTTGGCTAACGTGAAGAGTTGAATGTGGTCAACCCGGCTGAGCTAATAGCTAGACCCACGCGGGCTACACATGTCAGCGGTCAGCACTTTCCTCCTCTCTCCCTGTCTCCTGGACTCTCCCCTCTCTTCCCCCATCTTCTCTAGGGTGCCCCCCACGGTGTGCACCAACGACCCAATCCATGGCCAATTGTTGTAACACATGGGGTTGCACGCTACAATGAGTCGCTTGGCCGGCACCTTGGCGGACTTCTCTATGAGGTTGGCTATGGGCATGATGGGGAGCATTGGCACGAATTGTGCGATGAAGGTGATGATTTGCGGCAACGGCCATGGCAAGCGGATTTGATAGGAAATCTCGCACATGGGGCACCACCAGGACACGTCGACCCACTCCTCTCCAACATAATCACACAATGGACAACCTTTCAGCTCACCACACCATAATGATACATTATGGGAGTAGCATTTTATATGTACATGTCTAGAAGTTCATCCTACAAAGGGGGGCAGCAGAAGAAGAAATCGACAAGATGAAAATGAGAAATGGTGTTCGCCATTGGACGTGATGAGATGAACCAAATCGGCGTATGATACAACTCTTTCTTTAGATCGGCGGGATGTTCGAAAACGAGAAGCCCTTGTACCCTTTATAAGCATAGTAGGCAATTCTTGTGTAGTAGAACCCAGGGATGAACATCACAATACCCAGAATCATGAAGAAGATTCCTGTTCCAACAAAAGGGCAATGACTTCAGGTAAAGGAAGAATAAAGTTTCAACAGCAAGATTGCGTGTAAGGGGTACCCTACCTATTGTAAGACGATATTATAAGCTAAACAAATGTTACCAAGCATAAAACTTGATGACTGAATCACTTTATGCCCACCCACTTAAAAGCCACCACAAAAATACTTAAGGTGAGAAGATAGTGTTAAAGTTTTTTAGCCCATAAGTTGTCAAACTAGAGAACCCATTCGAATCTTAAACACTACTCCAGCAGTTCAGCCCTGTTGCTTCCAATGATTGCTATCTGGAGCTTTTGGATATAAAATGCCAGTATATTACAAAAACTTGATACATGAATGAATGTAATTGACAACAAACTAGTAGCATTAAAATAAATGTATGTTCCAGTCGAAATCTAAACCCCTCCTCTTCTGATCCTACGAACTGTCACCAAATTGCAATGCATACATAAAGTACATTATTTCCCCCAATTGCCACCCAGCAGTAGTAAAAAGGCATGTGGTTGACCAAATCAAAATCAAATGAGCATACCAGAAGTAAATTACTACTAATAATAAATAAATTTCCTCTGAGAAATTACAAAAATGGATGATTGCGCAGTCAAACAATTCAATAAACCCCCTTAATTTCATCCTCACAACCCAATGCACTGAAGCCAAACCACACCCCCAAGCTAGAATCCCGCAAGATCTCTACTACCACAGCATCAATTGGGGGGGAAATTGTATGGAAGCCCAGGCCCTAGATGCGCGAATTAAGAGGGACAATTTTTTAGAGGTTGGCTAAACAGACTGGCCTTTTATAAAAAAGAGAAGAATGTATTGTTAGAAAAACTTGATTTTCTTGATAAAAAAGCATATTCAATTTTGTTAACTTAGGAGGAGAGGGAAAGAAGGAAATTAAATGGTATGAGCGAGATAAGACTAAAAATATTTTGGACGGGACTCGAATACTAAAAATTTTCATTTGATAGCAAATGGTAAGCATATGAAAACAAGAATTTATCAGCTACAGGATGGTGATCAGATAATTAATGGTGATGCAAATTTAAAAGCGCATATAACCACTTATTATAAAGATCTTTTTGGCTCTCCTGAAGCTTCTTCTTTTACGTTAGATGAAAGACAACTAAGTGATATTCCCTAGCTTTCTCAATTTAGAAAATAATGCTTTAGTACAAGAATTTTCTGAGAAGGAAATTAAAGATGCGATTTTTCAAATGGAACATAATAAAGCTCCCGGCCCGAATGGATTCGCAGATAAGTTTAATCAAGTTTTCTAGAATGTTATTTATTTAATGATTTTCATAGTGGTAATTTACCTCTTTACTCTCTTAACTTTGGTACTATTATTTTACTGCCCAAGTACAAAGAGGCTTTGAATATCCAACAATATAGGCCTATTTGTTTACTTAATGTCAGTTTCCAAATTTTTACTAAAGTTGCTACAAATAGAATTTCTGGAGTGACTCAAAAGTTTATTAGTTCCACAGAGACAGCTTTTATGCATGGGAGAAATGTTATGGAGAGGGTTGTTATTCTTCATGAAACGATACATGAATTCCACTGAAGAAAAGAGTGGTGTACTTTTATGTGGTATATGGGATTGTTTTAACAAAAGACAATTTGGCTAGGAGGAATTGGAATGGTAGTTTGAGATGTTGTTTTTTATGAAAAATGAATCGGTTTACCATCTTTTCCCGGATTGCCATTTTGCCAGATTTATTTGGAGATATATACAATTCACGTTTGGATTATATCCTCCACATATTATGTCTCATATGTTTGGGAATTGGCTTGTAGGTGTTAATAAAAAGATGAAGAAACTTATTCTTGTTGGAGCTTCCGTTGTATGTTGGGCTCTCTCGCTTAGTAGAAATGAAATGGTTTTTGATAGATCACCTTTAAAATCTTATTTGCAGGTTCTTTTCAGAGCAACATATTGACTCAGGGAATCTATCTATACCTATACTAATTGGACACTTTCTAGGAGCTCTCACGTTAACCAGAAAAATCCAACCGTTAATCCTGTAGATCGTATTATAATGACCGTAGATTGTGAAATTTAATCATCCACGTTTTATATGGTGGGCCACTATTAAAGCCCATATAGTATACGTGATTGTTGATAGATTGATTTAACACAAGACGTGTCCAGGAGTTTATTGACTTCCAACTTTAATTTGTAGATTATCTCTCCTATTGAGTCAATGTCAATCTCCATGTACAGTTGAAGCTCCACGCAACCATAGGTCATGTTGTTACAGGAAACGACGATATCCACCTGATGATCGCATCTACGTCAATTAAGGTCAGAGAGATTATGGTATATACTTCCTCCGTTTCAAAATATTTGACACCGTTGACTTTTTTAGTACGTGTTTGACCATTCGTCTTATTTAAAAAATTTAAGTAATTATTAATTCTTTTCATATCATTTGATTCATTGTTAAATATACTTTCATGTACACATATAGTTTTACATATTTCACAAATTATTTTAATAAGATGAACGGTCAAACATATGCTAAAAAGTCAACGGTGTCAAACATTTTGAAACGGAGGGAGTATCACTGATCTCCCTTCGCGAATGGCCACAGCAGAAAAGAACACGGTGTCCATATATATGCCCTAAAGCAGAAGGAGGAAGTCGATGAGCAGAACATCACATGACCAGAAACGATCTATGGATGTAAGATGTGGTTTGGTTAAAGGAAGAGCAGGATGCATGGCTGCCGATTGGTGAACTCAATCTAGGAGGATACTGCAGCGCAGATGAGAGAAAAAATTTGACATACATGCCGATGGGAGGAATCTTCAGGTATTTGCTGCACGGTGAGTTATTATTAGCATGTGCACGCACTGAGACAGACTTACATCAACGTACTAAAAATAACAGTATATTGACAGAGCTTCTGTAGCATGTATAATTATATTTATCTTTCTTTAGTGCATCTGATTTTTTTTTTCCTTTTCAGCAGGGCGAATACATATCTGATTAAATTAACTGATCAATCAGGTCAGTGTTTCTTATTTTCAATATGATTATTATCTTTCTCCGGACATCGAAATACAATTTTGATTAAACTAATTTTTAGTTAGCAATACATCTATACAACAGGCTGGACACGCTTAAAGCATGACCTAGAGACCTCTCTCTACGCCATCATCTGAGCAAACATCAGTAAAATAACTATGCCAGTATGGAGATGCCACAAATCAGTGTCTCCTTTTAAAACTATTTCATATTAATTAACTTTCGTGTCCATATCATCTATTAGGGCAAGTACAACGGGTCGGCGAGACCCGTCGACATGCACTGCTTTTTTGCAAAAAACACCCCCCACGGCGCTAGCTTTGACCCATCCGTCGTCTCGTTCGTCGACGAGGCCAGCGCGTGCTCCCAGGCGACGTGACGGCGATGAAGCCCGTTGTACGACGCGATGCGGGGAGGCGACGGAGGCGCGGGATCAGCTGCGTGGGATTAGCTCTCTCGCGCGCGGAATATTTAAATGTACTGTGCATTGTCTTATGTATGCAACAAAATGACTACAAAGATCAATTATACACTAGATCATCATGATTTGTGTGTCAAAGGATGAATTAAACACTCTACAGACAGCCAAACCAACAACCCATTGTATAAGCCGTCTGTTTAAGCTGTCTATTTGTGTAAAAAGACAGCAAGCTGTCTACACGGTTGTACTTGCCCTTGAACCTCAACTACGCGCCAACGAAGGCCATAAATGTGAAGACATAATGTAGGTGACGGTCATCTGAACTGTTGTACTCCATGTTCTTACACACATTTATAGATAAACCGTAAAAAAGAAAAAGACAAAGCAATTTTTATTGACAGTAACTTTATACCTAAATTAATATCAGAGATTTAAAAGCCAATTAAAAAAAAGACCACAATTAAAAAAAATATATCCAAAAATCAACTTCAGAAATTAAGTTTCAAGTTTAAATTTTATCTGTGTCTGTGGTTGATAAACTACCAGATGATCAGAGGCTTAGAAGATAGGAAAATCAATATTTTCTCTTTATAAAAAATATGAGAAAAGATAATATAGTCCGAGACATGAAGTTGACAGCTGGTTGGAGATTGAACACAAGACCTTAGGGTTGAAAACACACATTCTTTACCACTGTACTATCAAGTGCATCTCTAATTAACCTTCTTATGTGTGGATATGAAACTACTGAGAATATATTTTACGACAAACTATTAGCTAGCCATAGTTTAATTAGTCGTGAAAACTTCTACTACTACTATTAAAAATCAAAATACACCTTGCAATTCAGCTAAAACAACTTTTATATAATCATGATCAGATGGACCATGTGGACTTAAATGGCAGCAATTTTAGGGACATATATCATGGGGTTGGAAGCCTGCCGCTCATCTTTTCTGCCACCCGCTAGCTTATTGTCCAGGGAGAAATGCAGGGACAGCAGCAGTACTGCTAGTTCACCATGGACAGTATCATTGAATCCCCTCTTGCAAATTGCAATGGCCCGGCCCCACACACACAAAATTTTCAGATCTGAGTGGCATTAACCATGCAGCTTTCCTCTCCAGATCTGGAGTAGTATGTTCTGCCACTGCTGCATGCCTCCTCTCCTCTCCTCTGCATGGATTGCTCTCTGCCTCATGCATATATGCATCCCTTTTTAGGTATCAAAAGGACCAGCCAGGTACACCAAGGGGGGGTCACCCTTTGGAAGCTCTGCACAGTGCACACTCTCCTTTCCCCTCCAGCCATTACCTGCTCTCTATCTCCCTCTCAATTAGCTGACCCTGCATTCCCTATTAGCATATCCGGAAGACTGTGTCGATATATCTTAATATTAACGAAGTTATTACGGACGTCTCGCTGCCGACGGGTATGTACGTCGGTTACCACTGAAAAAATAAATATAGGACCATCCGGTCGTAAAAGCGAGCATCCGGTCAAATGTAGGACCTGAATCCGGATGGATTGATTCCACCAAAAGAAATCTAACTAGTTGAGTTACGCTCATTTCGCACCATGCATCTACTAGTATTTAACTAATAAGCATGCAACATTCATGAATTTGCAGAGTGAGAGAAAGGGAGGTATTTTAGATTATTTACTGAATTATTTAAAAATAATAATCAATTTTCGATTTTTTTTCAGATTATTTACTTCAAATTAACTTAAAATAAGCGATCTAAGCAATAGTACACGTTTCGAAAAATTCGTTTTCTCAAAAAAGTTATCTTCTAATACATTGCCAAGGTCATTTGTTTTTAAGTTATTTGTTAAGTTAATTTTTAAAATATTTAAAACATTCCATAAAATAAGTGGATAATCTACTAGAATAATCCACTCAATAACCTAAATCAAATGGTGTCTTAGTTGGCTTTTTTTTTTAGTTTAAGCTCTAAGCTAGAGCCACACGCTTGGGATGGAGAAATTATTTTTTGAGAAATTGAACTAAATCCCTGTAAAATTCCCGAAAGGAGGTCTCAAAATGAAGTAAGGAAAGAAATAATATTGCTCAACTTTTGCACATACAGTATATATTATGCAATGCAAGCACAATATTCCTTGTCAAAGTAAGTAATGGCATGATCAATCGAGTGATGAGTGATGACCATTCAATTGGTACCTGAATTAGCTGAACATCCAGTCAGCTAGCTAGCTAGGGGGTAATGATATAATAATGAACTACATTTACAGTTTGTTATTCAAATAACCCCCTGTAGTAAAAAAAACTAGATTAAAGTAAGCTAATTAAGCTAAACTAGGAGTAATTAATTACTAAACTAAACCGTCTCTCGTTGCAAGCAACCAACACCACTCCATGGCCATGCACGTATGTACGTATAGCCAGAGTATTTTAGGCCACTCGCCATGGACAGCTTCAAGCTCAGACGAGACCAACAATGGTGGATCGATACATGGATCAGCCCACGACGTGCACGCCGATCTTCTTGCCGTCCGGCGGCGGCGGCGCGCACGGCACCGGCCGCCGTGGGACGAACACCTTGGCGAGATCGTCTGGCACGGCGACGAACGCCGCCGCCGCCGGCGCCGCCCTCCCGCCGCGGCGCCGCCCGCAGCAGTAGCAGCTGCGGCTAAAGCGAGCGTCCTTCTTCCTCCTTTTGGTGGCCGGCCGCCTCGGCTTCCTCGGCGCCGCGGGACCCGACGGCGCCCGCAGCACGCTCGCCGCCGCCGTCGGCGTGCTGCACAGCACCACCTCCTCCAACTCCGGCAGCTCTAGCTCTAGCTCCGCCGCCGCCGCCGTGGTGCGGATCGGCGGGAGCTGAGCGGAGAGCAGGTCGAGCTCGAGGCCCATGTGTGTGTCACGCACAAGATCGAAGAGAAGCTTAGATAGGAGGCAAGAAGAAGAAGAAGCAAGGTAGGGTTGCTCGAGCTCTACTTAAGTAGCTCGCCGCCATGGCGAGTGAGCGATGGAGGAGGGAAGCAGCGGCAATGGTGGGGTAAAGAGGGGTATGCGGGGAGCAGGCGTGGAGAGGATGGCAGTGATGATGATGGCAAAGGTGGAGAGAGAGAGAGAGTTCTATGGAGACAGACTGCAGGCAGGTGCAAAAGGTTAGAGAGAGAAGAGAGAGGGGGAGCTAGAGATAGAGGTGATACTGACAGAAAGTATTTTCTACACCTATGTGCCATGGCACCTAGGTGTATGCATGTAATTTAAACAATTATATAAAAAATACATAAAATTTAATAAGATAGTCCATGATAATATAAGACACTGTGCAAACATGCAAGTCTAAATTCGATCGATATATGAAGAAACAAAAATAACAGATTTTATCTGCACTGTACGGGTACTATTGACTGTCTGATTTTATTATTTTTGTTTCTCTAGTTGTAGATTAAATTTAGTCATGCATGTTTGTATATAGACTTGTATCATCACAAATGATGTTACTAATTTTTTTCAATTTTTTCTATAACTATTTGAGTCGCATGCAAATGATAGGTGCCGTGGCACCTAGGTGTAGAAAATCCTTGTCCGTGATACCGATGATTGTGAGAGGAATGTAGTGGGGGTTGGATGATGATGGTGATTAAGCTTTTGGGCTTTGGGGGTGATCAGATTTAAGCTGTCTATGTTGGAGTGTGTTAATAATTAGTTTTTGTTAGTTTAATATAGAATTCAGCTTTCAACTAAGTTGGATCTTGCCTTAGTTAAGTCACCAATATAGGGTGAATATGTCAAATTAAGTCTGTCCAGAGTACAGTGCATTTTTGTGAGAACTTGCACCATGAAAGTTGAGAAGAGGAGAAAGGAAGAGCCTGATATGTCATTTTTTAAATTGTAAAATGGATTAATATGATTTTAAAAACAACATTTCTATAATATTATACCATTTAACGGTACAAGAAGCGTGCGAACGGAAAACGAGATATTTCTTCTTTTAGTCTGCTGCAAATGAATGTCACCTGACTGTCTCTCGAGGGATGTCCTCTCATTTTATATGTCATCTAAAGAGTCATAAAAAAATCTAAAAATATTTAATAAGATGAATCTAACATATATCACTCCACGAACATATATGTTTAATTTTAACTAATACAAGTTAAAGAAACAATAAATTCGACAGTTCATATGGAAAGACCACCCCGAGTCAGCAGTCGATCCAATGTATGGCGACCTTGAGCAGTTGCCCGGGTTAGTTGGCACGGCCAAAAGGACGGGAAAATTGCATTATCCGTGTTTGACGATCCCAACATCTAGCCATTTTGTGAACGTTTTTATGCTCTATGAAATTTCTAGGTCCACCATGCCTTTAGGCTGTGTTCTCTGCAGCTGTTGGCTGTGAAACAAGTTATTAGTATATGATTAATTGAGTACTAATTATTACAAACTTAGAAAATAAGTTCAATTGATTTTTTTGAAAGAAACTTCTACATACATAGTTTTGTAAAAATAAATTGTTTAGCAGTTTAGTAAGCATGATAACGGATAAAAAGAAAGTTACCACTACCATTTGCTCAAATGAACAGTGCCTAAGTGGGAAAAAAAAATAAACTATGGTTTCATGGCCTACGTAGATTAATTTTCTGATTAAGATGTAGATTTTATCTCGATTTTCGTTAGCATGTTTTCCAAACTGTCAAAAGTGTGTTCCGTGCGAAAACGTTTTATATAGAAACTACTCTATAATATCAAATAAATTAATTTTTCAAGTTGGTAATAATTAAAACCCGTGTTGCCACCATGGTAGCATTACCGCATGGACTCCGGCAACGCATTTTCTCAACCAATTCTCTCCCTGGACCACTGTCAGGTGTGGGCCCAATCCCAAGGCTACGCATTATGCATGTGGGCCATATCCGAATTATTTTTCATGTACATGCCTGCCGCCACGCATGAAGCACGCGCAACATATATATGTCGATACAATATGTCATTTTCCCCATAATTAAGATGATTAGTATGTTCAAAGAAAATGGTCCGGAAGAAAAATCTAAAACAAACGGTTAACGCAGAATTAATGAGCAAAACCAGATTAATTAATGCGTGTGTGTTATATTAGTATCACGCTCCTAGTATTTACAAACTTAATTTGTTTTGAAACCAAATTAAAATTCGGCGTGTGGTGGATCCAAGAAAGCCAAAACATTTTTCCTGTTTTGCGAGGAGAAAATCCAAAACTCGACTTGCATTTATGATGTTCGTTATTAGTTGCAACATAAAAAAATCTGCGTGTGTTGCAAGCATGCGCGTTCCCTGTAGCTCACGTAAGAACATTTACCCGGCCAATTAATCTACTCGAAGAAAATAGAAATTAGCCTAGCTACGTTAACTCAGCATGCAGCACTGACAAGGTGATTTTAATGCTGTGTATGGAGCTGCTCTGACAAACACGTGTAGCGATATATGTTACTCATACGTTATAAGGTGATTTTGGTGCTTTCTCAACTTCTAAAGAGTAGTAGGAGTAATCTCTTCCGTATGTATGTTAATCTAAAATCGGATAAAACATATCTTATTATTATAGTGAATAAAGATAGGAGGTTTGTTCAGGTTTTAAAGATTCGTAGTACATAAAGAAAGTTTTATCCAAAATATTTCTATGGCTTATCATATTTTCAATGCATGAGAACGTCCCAAAAGTATATGGGAGAGATTGGTATGCCACCTAACAAAAAACCCATATTTTGATCATTTGATCCGGATGTTTAGAGCTACTAGCTAGCTCTATCACCACTTCACCAGGAGAGATCATGTCCGTACACCGGGAGACACGCATACGCATATGCTCCATCCAGTGCGAGATCCAAGAACCAACCATCTACTGGAGCAGTACGTAGTACGATTGTGCTTAATTAATCTAAGCACCCCGAGTTAGATGCAATACGTCGATACGACCGATGCTAATCTGCCTCGCTATTAGCAACAGGAGTACTACTGCTGATCAGTACGATCTCGATTCCGGTAATGGAAAGCGACCAAGTCATGTAACTAGTACTACAAGTAATATTTTCATGGCTGCTTGCATGTAATGTAAAGGGGAAAGGGCAATGCAGGGAGCACGCAAACTAAGCACCATGATTTGGGTGGGAGCACGGGCATGTGGCCTACTTATTGTGTGGCTCGGCGACATGCTTAGATTACTCCTCCGTAAACAAATGAAAAAAGGGGGTGTTTTTTTTTTCCAAGCATCGCATGCGTTGCCTTGCTATCTTTTCTTTTCTTTTTTTTTTTCGCGAAAGGTCATATTTGACTCCTTAAAGCATTAGTAATCATCAATCCTACATAGATCCAAAGCAAGGAGATATACTGAAGAGGGGCATTTCATGTTACTAGAAAAGTTACCGAAATGGCAAGCTAGTGATAGAATTCTAGGCAAGCATTGTACGACTAGCAATTGCACTTTGTTCAGTCAAGAGATACTCCATACATCAGTATGAGAGGCAAAACATAGGACTAATTTGCTATGGAACATCCTAGTTTTTATCATGTGTCATATGTACTTACCAGGTATGTGTAATGAAGCTATCAGCTGGATGGTCAGTTTGCCATGATGGTTACTAGCCAGATTAGCTTAAATCCTCCAACAAACAAGCTACTATCAAAGTCAAAACAGGCCTATAAAGGATTATATAATTTGCGCCAGAACATACCTAAATAAAAGTACAGCATTCAAGTACAAAATGTATGTTGATCCTGAAAAATATGAGCAGCTCTCAAAAATCAAAAGCAGTAACACTAATAAACCTCCCAGTCATTTAGCTCAAATTTTTGGACATCTCCGTGTAATACTTTGAAAGAAAAGGTGCTGAGTAGCGTACTAAGATGCACGAATGCGGCCAAGACTGGCCACGGTCCAATCCATAGGTACTTATTGACCCACTCTAGTCCAACTAAATGAACTACATTTCATTTTTTGTGATTCTAAAAGTGAAATTTAGTTCATTTAGTTGAACTAGTGTGGGTAAAGGAGTATCCACGGGTCAGCCCACACTCATCCCTAGCCAACTAGTGAAGTGTATGTCTAAGTTCCTAATCTTTGTTTACATCGGCGTCAGGCCCAATTCATGAGTAAGAGAGGATGAAACATCTGTCGGATTGGCTTCAACCTCAGTATACAGTCAGCCTAAGAGGTAGCATGGTTAGAAGTCAACCTTCAAAATTATACAAGCATCTATGTGCACCACCACTAATTTCAGAGCTGATAATTTTGGTCACTTGGACATGCACAATCACACAGGTGGAGGTGGAGGTGGAGGTGGAGGTGGAGTTGATCCTTCGTTATCTGTAAATTGGGCCAAAGGAAGGTGATTAAATTGGTAAAACTAAAAAGAAACAATGTTACTGCCGGTGTTCTGATAAACAGCAGCGAAGGAAACAAAACATAGAAGCAAACATAGTTGCTAGAGAACAGATACGAACAGATATGTTTCAAATGTTAACAACAGCTGGCTAAAATATAGTGGGTACCTTTCTTTCCCGGTAAACACCTTGAGATGTAAGTTTTCAATTCAGTTCGGGGAACCGGTATGAACTTTCCAGCAAAAGCCAGGGGCCAACTGCATGAACAAGGCAATAGTTAGTTCACAGTAAGCAAGCTACAGTCAATCGTTATAATTTATCCATCCCAAACTAATTCCAAGCTGTTTTCTTCGATTGCTATCAGATCAATAGTTGGAGGAATAAAATGTCACTAAATAATTTTGGAAAAGTATTAATCATCCCTGCAACAGAAGCACCACGTTCTACAAAGTGGACAAGTATCTCACCTCACAAAACCAATACCGACAGAAACAAGCCAAAGCTTCCAACTGAGTCTCACTGTTGATGTAAATTTCCCAAGAAACTCAATGATTATTACCTGAGTATCAGAGATATGTTAGTTAAATTTTATCTGCTCCCCGACCTATTTAATCAGCATTTGAAGGTGGATTGAGTCTTTCCACCCTTTCATACCTGCAGCACGACAGTTATGCTCACTACAGCCAAAAAAAGATGGTTTCTTGAAACCCCATCAAATATATTCAGTTCATATGGTTTACGAGAATTGAACTCGTTAAACACCTATTGGAAAAGAAATGGAGAAGTTAGGATTTTTCTCAAGCTGCAAAATGGTGCACATCTATGCTATATATGAAAAGAAAAGATAACCATTTAACAAAAATCAGTAACATGCTTTCAAAAGGTGCAAGAAGCCCACCGAAGACAAATTACCTGACAAAGCACAAATGTATTAAATATAAATGTATTTTTCACTTTATTGGAATGATCAAGTGTATCTTGAGTCAAATGCAGAAGATCCCGGCCTCTAAAGTTGAGTGTCAGAAGAACAGTAACTTGAAAGACAGCCTGTGGTTAGAAAAAAAATTCTCAGCAACTAGCCAAGTAAAAAATAATTGGATTAACAATGCAGAAGCAATATATGACAAGTTCGTCCTACCTGAATGAACAAGTTTCTCCACATAATGTTAGTCACAAGTGGTTCTCTGTGTTAAATGTGAAAGCATGTTAGAATTTTGTTATTCCTTTACAAATTTAAGACAATCAAGAATTATAGTGAGCACAGGTTGGTTTCAGGTGTACTAACTTCCGTCCAACAGGTGGCCGCTTCATAAGTTGGTCTGTTGGTGGTTCAGTAGCCAATGCAAGTGCACCAAGTGTGTCCATAATGAGATTGACCCAAAGAAGCTAAATCAACAACAAACGGAAGTAAAACATTCAGCCATGTGCCGACGTGCAAATCAATACAGTTAAGCATCTTAATTTCATTTTCACTAACAATTTCCCCTTGGCCCATGGTATCATTATTTTTTCAACCCCATCTTTATTTACAGGACATCTTCTAAATGTCCCTTCGACAAACTTGATTGATTTAAGATTTAACATATCACAATACACTAGAAAACGTATTCATGTCCTAACTGGTTTTGCATCCTAGGTATGCTTTCAACAAGACACCGCCAAATTCCAGATTCCAAGTGAAGCCCTCATGTGATTAAAGAATGGTACAGTGAGCAAGCAGGATACAGTCCCCAATAGTAGCAAAAAATGATAATATACTGAAGTAAACTCCGTACGGTGCCACACTGCCACTAAAGTAACAAGCACATGCTCCATAGTTATTTCCATTAGCCAATGTAATGACTCAGACACAGCAGCAAGTGGACAAACTAGTTTTATTTTGAGGGAATGCACATAAAACTTGTGCATCATTGCATTAAGATTGAAAGAAACAAAGTTCTCAAAGAATCCATCTTCGCAACTCCCAAAGCAAACAGACCAACCCAAAACAAAAAAGAGTTTAAAGCAACACAGTTTATCTCGCAATATCTTTTTGCGGCCTTACTACAGAGAGCAGTGGCCGAACTAGTCATGGCAATTCAGGCATGGCTAACAATTTGAGTTTTAAACTATCAATAAAGAAAGTTATACTAATATGGCATAGTACATAGCAGTAACTCTAAAGAGTATTTTTCCTCTCAAAGAAAATTCTAAGAGCATTGTGTTGTTGCAAACCTGAACGGCATTTAGAGGAACATTTCCTGAAGAAATAGCAGCAACCACATTGATTATAAGAGCCGCAACATTTACAGTAAGCTGGAATTGAATAAACTTTTGGATATTTGCATAAACCGAACGACCCCAGCGGACCACCTAGAACGTTACATATGGATAAATGTTAAGGCATTTGTTAAATTAATTGCGTAAGATTATTAAGCTCCAACTTCCCTAACCTTTACAACTGAAGCAAAATTGTCATCCAGAATAATTATATCTGAGCTCTCTTTAGCTACTTCTGTACCTTGGATACCCATAGCAAGACCAATGTCTGCCTAAATTAGGAGGAATAAGAGATCAAAATTAGAAATGTGCATCAACATGCACGACCGATTGTCTTCATCTGATTGAAATAAAACCATTATGTTTATCCTTTTAGTTGTTCAAAACAAAATTCCCAATTATGTATGTACCTCATGCAATGCAGGAGCATCATTCGTTCCATCTCCAGTAACAGCAACAACATTGCCTTTCTTTTTCAGTGCTTTTACTAGGAGAAGTTTGTCACTTGGAGAAGATCTTCCCATGACCTACAATGCATTGTTGACATCAGGTTGCTTCCCCTAGAATGATCGAGCTAACAGCCAGTACAAGTACTGAACATGGTAATGTGTAAACTCAAAAGTATGTACTCCAGAAATATCTGTCTTACTACATGAAATAAATCGTTAGGCATTCTGCAGCAATTTCTGCAACCAAGCTATAGGTTTATGGTTCCATTTTTTGCCAAACCAAAAAGGCAAGGGAAAATAACATACACAATGAGCAATGAACCAGCTTAAGAACTAAAAGCACCATTATAAGGTTACATCGATAAACTTGGTACACACTTTAATATTTTTGCAAGCACAAATGAGATTGTTCTTACACTGATCTGATCAGCAACTGCCTCCCTTTCAGCATCACTGTATGCCCGGAAAACTTTTCCCTCTATTATAACTGGTTGAGATGCCTGGGAGTCCGTGAGTATTCCACACTCAAGTGCTATTGCTCTGGCCGTTTGTAGGTTATCTCCAGTTACCATTCGTACCTGCTTGTTCAAAAACCGCAGGAGTTTGTCAGGTAATAGTGATGAGAAGAGCTACAGCTATTCAAGTGGCACTGTGCCAACATTACTAGTGCTCATAGTTTTATGCCTACACATCCAACAAATAAACAGATTTAGTTCCTTAAGTAAAAGAACATGAATTCTAAAGGCAAGAAAATCAAGAAAGTCACAGATCTTATGTTCACTGGAGCATAAAGTACATCTAAATCTGATTTTCTATAATTGTATATAACAGTCAATATTTGAAGGAAGATTCAAGTATCAACACTCGCTGTAAGGAAAATGGGACTGTAATGTTTGTAAAAATGCCCATTATGTCCTCCAGTACACATGAATTCAATAAACTACATACCTTTACACCAGCATTTTTGCACAGATCTACAGCATTTCTTACCCCAGGGCGACAGGGGTCCTGCAAAAAATATGGATGTCCCAAACAAAGACAAACAATGTTACGAGAACAGTAATAAAGGAAAAGTGAGCTATAATATATAACTAGCCAAACACAAATGCAATTGCATGGCTAGATACTAACGCATGCTTGTATTTGAAAATAGAGTTGTATTTACTAGAACACTCATGCATATTGCAAATAATACATTTTTTTATGACCATAAGGCCCTATAACCATCCGATAAATTTATACTGTAATCTAGATCCACCATATTAAATTTTGTATAACCTTTTCTTTTTCCTCTGATTAACAAGTTAATTTCTTGCCTTTACACCAGTGTTTTTTTAAAAAAGGTCTACAAGGCTGCATACAAGGAACATTTGTCCCAACCTTGTACAGCTTAAACTGCATGAGTGGTCAATTATACCATATAAGTGACCAATTATGCCGCATAAGCGCTACAAGGTGGGGTGACTACACGAAACCGCTTACTGCTTTTCAAAACATTGCTTTAGACATGTAGAAACTTCTTTTAACCTTGCTTTAAATATAACAGATATCATAATTCAGATATCATGGTTTGCTTTGCATGTACCTTCATCCCTACGATTCCAATGAGAGCCAGTTCATTATCTGGTAATTCCCAGTTGATTCTTTCTTCCTCATTTGGAACATATTTCAGATCAAGATTTCTATAAGCAAAAGCAATACATCGAAGACTTTCCTCGGCCATCTCCTCTATGTATTTCTTGAATTGATTAGCCTGAAAGACCCAGCTGAGACATGAGAATTATTAAATAAACCTGAGAAGGGTTTCCTATGTGGTTAATACCTTATCAGGTGTCATTTCATGACTAATGCCATTTACATCAAGCCAATTTGTACATAAGGCAAGAACAATTTCAGCAGCCCCTTTCCAGTGCACATGAATATCTGAATCATCCTGAATGCAAACAATATTGTAAGGTTGCAGCGTGTTGCATGCCAAATAGAAGGCACTTGCAAATCATGAAAATATTTGTACTCTAGCTAAACTAGATCCATAAACCAAGCATAGTGTTTTTCAGATTACTGAGTAATCAGAGCATGCTCAACCTGCCATGCAGTATTTCTATGTAAAGAATGGTTTTCTCATTTCAGTGCAAGACCTTTTGTTCAAACAAATCAACAAGAATGTCTGCTAACAAATAGGAGAACTTCTGATACATAAGATCCTTTTTGTTACTGTTCTAAAATCACGAAAAAAAAAATGTTCTGAACCGATATCATATCATATTATCATAGACATTAGACAAGTAAAAGATGTTTGGAAAAAAAAACTAAACTGCAATCGTGGAGATGCAATGAATATACATAACATTAAATTGAAAAAGAAATGAACCTTTTGTCAATCAACCAACAAAAATAAAGCATGTAATCATCAAATTCTAGGGAGCCATATTTGAGATAAGGCCCATTGCCATTTCATCGCTATCGAAGTACATGTACTGATGTACATATTGACAACACAGGAAGAAGCTCGTGTATCTAATGAGTATGTGTCTATGAAATCATTTCAAGAAATAGGATGCCACGGACAAACTAACAGCCAAAAACTAGATCTCAAATAACATTAGTGACAAAAGATGGATTTACCACAATCACTGCAACACCGGCACGTTTCTTTTCTGAGTTGAATGGGGAGACATGAATAATAGAAGATTTTGATTTCTCCTCCGCAAATTTCATATGAAGCTACAGGAGGCATCAGCCAGATAAGTAAAAATGTAGCCACCAAAAGAGAAGCAAAGTTTGAGAATGCAAGGAAACTTACCTCAACACCCCAAGAAAGAATAGCCTTTTCAGTTGGTGAGCCTGTTATCTCAATAGGACTACCATCCTGATGAATCAAGAATCAGGATAACATAGAAGGATAAAGGTACCAATATGAGACAATGCATGTAAAGAATGCAGATCACTGCAACCACTAGCAATGGCACCAGTACATAAGTACAAAAAAAGACATATGTCTCATATTAGTGATCAAATTTAAAACGCTTCCCCTGCATGCCTTTTAAAATGGTATCAACTTGGTAATGAACTGACTAGTGCTCATGTGCTTCTTCATTTGCATAAATCTTGAAGCAGGCAAGCAACATCCTTAGTAGTGGAACTGTGTGTTGTTGCAAACAGACACTCAATATGATTTAAAGTTCACACTATACAATATTGTGGAGAGCATAGAAGAACCTCTTCAAGAGAATGCAACTCATAAAAAAATCAGACCAGGATGTTAAATACCTACCAAATAGATAACTAGAATCTACCAAATCTACCAGCTACTGAATAGCCTAATTTAGAACAATGAACAGTGTTCAGGTATGTAAACTGCAGTAGTAATAAACATGTGGCATCACCTCTGGCTCAAAAACGCTGCCTGAAGAATTCTGTGCGATTCCTTCAAGTATAAGAGAGGAAACAACAGGCGACAAATTCTCAATATCAGCTGGAGATTTCAGCTTTATCCCCCCAACAACAGATCGGACAACGGTCATCTTAAGCAACCAAAATTCAGAGTCAAATAATCACAAAGGTACCATGGTAATTTACAACTGAGTATTAGAGTAAATAGTATATTCATTACTATGCAAAAACAACTAACCTGATTGAGTGTTAGTGTACCAGTCTTGTCACTACAAATGGTTGTAGCTGAACCCATTGTTTCACAAGCTGAAAGCCTCCGCACCTGAAAATCACATGAGTGGAACCATGTAATAACCAAAAGGGTACAACATAAACAAAACCGAGAAATATATACCAGAGCTTTGTCTGCCATCATTTTTTGCATCGAATAGGCCAGCCTGATAAAATAAAACAAGAGGTTGAATGATCCAAATAAAGTTAAACATGAATGAAAACATCAACCTATATCAACTCACGTTAGAGTTACGGCAAGTGGTAGTCCCTCAGGTACAGCAACGACAACAATAGTCACCTACATGGTTCTTTGTAATATAAGAATGGGATAACAGAAGGGTCTTCAGATACACTGAACAGTAAACCACTACATACCGCGATAGTTAGTATCTTTATTGTCCCAAAAATTGTAGATTTCACACTTGTTTTCCCCTTAACAAATTGAATAGAGCCATCTGGATTTGTAGTATGCCCTGTAAAATATCTGGGAGCAAAGGAGAAGTTCTAAGTACATAGTGGATACATGGGCAACAAACATCATATATTACATATATACACAATCATGATGGCAATTCCTAATTATAGTATCTTATATATTTCTCGATATAGGGATCATATACATCATTGTGCGTGTGTGCATGTATTGTGGTGGGGATCATACATCATGGTGGGGGTTGGTCGGGGATGGGGGGAGGATGCAAAGAGACTAAACCTTGTTACAAGTGCAGTAGTGTCTCTTTTCATCTGTTTCATGTATAGTCCAGTTTATATTTAAGTTATTCAGATGATATTCATTGCAGAGTGAGCACTTTATTGCTTTACCAAGCAGTGTAATGATATGCCATATTGCACTCCAGGTTCCAGTACAATTCAAAACGCATAAGTTTAGTGGTAAAAAGTGTCATGCAAACAATTTGATTTTTGCTTGTATGGGTTAATCATCAAAGCTATACTAAATTTACATCAAGAAGATGCATAGATAGCCATTCACTTTGCTTACCTTGCAACAAGGACTATGAGAACCATTGCAGCAACAGAAAGCCCCACAATACCTATGAAAGTTGCCACTCCATTCAACCGTACCTTCAACAGAAAAGAGAAGAACATGAATGAATTAGATGTAAATGATGGCATGGGTAACTGTTCAAATGCAGGGCAAGTTTGGTTCTCTACCCTATCATGTTTTGGTTATTTGGTAGTGCCAAATCTTGGGCAAGTTTTGACCCTACCAAATTTTCGATAGGATAGAGGTGCCTCAACTATATGGATTTGACAAATATTGGCTTCAATGCGAACACATAATAGGCACATATTGAAGTTGCCAAATTGTTGGTAGTGCAAAACCAAACCAGCCCACAATTCCCATTCAGGTCATAGCACAGGGATTGGAGAAAAACCTGTAGTGGAGTTTCTTCATTGTTGTCTTCTGAGATGCTGGCCATCAATAAGCCCCACTCAGTGTTTAGACCAACTGCAGTTACCTACAAAAGAAACTGCAAAATTTCATATACAAAAGACTTCCACACCACATTACAAATGTTAGAAAAAAACATCACAAACTTAATTATTGAGGGTATAAGGCACTAACATACATGAGACAAAGTAATGACGTTGATATTTTTGCACTTCAGTCGTGTAAGTAGGGGTAAAATTTCATATCATTTCAATAGGGTCTGTTAAAAAGTCCACCGAATTGGTTTACTCTAGCTTGTGAATTAATTTACTGGACTAAACAGCAGTACTTAAATCGATGATCAGAGGTGACAGATGGGCCTCAAATTGCCTCTTTTTGTTAACAGGCATGCAATTTTCATAAGGAAAAAAAGTGGAAGAGTGAGGCCATTGAATCAAGATATGGTTACTTACCAACATGGTACCATAACCATCAGCTACTTTGCATCCTCCCATTAAGAAAGGTGATTTATGGTCCTTGACAACCTAATAAAAGAAACAGCGTTTACATATGATGGGGAAGTCAGTCCTATATAGGACAATAGGGGTCGAAAAGGTTGCTTACAATCTTGCTTTCCCCAGTCATACTGGATTCATCAATGGCAAGAGAATGACCACTAACCAAAACACCATCAGCCGGGACCTAAAAGGTGTATTTAGTTTCATTATAATCTCAGAAATACAAACAGCATAGAACATAAATCAAATCAGAATGCATGGATTTACATAATCTTACCTGGTCACCAATTTTTAGAGCCACTACATCACCAACTACAATATCAAATATTGACACTTCAATCCTTCTACCACCTCTAATAACCTGACAAGTGTAACACAAATACAACCCCATTAGAGGACTAAAATATTGTTGCTAATTATCTGAGAAATGGGTATATTCATATGACGCACCTCCACTTGTATATTTTGCTTCTCTTCATTAAGGTGCTGGAACTGAAGGGACTGTTTGTAGTCACTCACAGCTAATACAAAACAAAATGAGTATTTAGTAAAGCAACTAAATTATTCTGACTAGAGTGTCTTGCATGGGTTTGCTAAGCAGAAGGAAAAAAAATGTTGAACATTGAGAAATGAAGGATATGGGGGGAAAAAACAAAACATGCTGCAGAAACATTAGTAAATGACAAACAACGTGGAAACTAAAAACTGAGCATGCTTTGAGAACAATTTGATTAGATCTGCTGAGAAAATTGCATACAGTGTGTTCTTAATGAAATATCGGACAGCAAAAGAATGTTGTGAAGCAAGCTATTGTGGCTAGAGCTGAGACTCTTCGAGCGTAGGCGCTGGAATAGCGTGCAGGCTTCAGTTAACAGAATCAGGATAGGCGAGTTGGGAACATCAGAGGGTCGTCTGATACTGATATATGGAAGTGGCTCAACCAAACAAGCAATAGGTAATAATGTTGTGTAGCAGATTTGCGAACAAGGGTTACTGAGCCTGTTGCCCTGTTGTCAGAGAAAGCACCTGCACTCTCTAGCTGACATATGGAAGTGGCTCAACCAAACAAGCAATAGGTAAATGATTTGTGAAGAAGGGTTACTGGGCCTGTTGTCAGGGAAAGCATCTACACTCTCTAGCTGCCTTTTCGTTGTATTGTGCATAATGTAACTAAGGGTGCCTGAGATATTTAGACTTGGATTGTTTGAATCTTCATAACAAGTTCTGTACAAGCCTTATGTGTAATAATTTATTTGGGGACGTCTATCATAACTCCATTATTGCAGTAATTGAGTATTATTTGTTAGTGTTCAAAAAAAGTACATGACAAAAATAGAAGTGGTGTTCTATTTAAAAGAGCTAATGATAAACTGCAATCACTTTGCCAAAGAATAACACAAAAAACATCTAGTCTTTTATCATTACAAATTAGAGCATGACTCAAACTTCAGAAAAAGTTAAAGAACCTTTAACAATGGTTTGCATCTAAGTAAAGTATAATGATGGTGTATTCACCTATTAATATCTCAACTATTGAACTGCTTAGAGAAGATCAATTAGCATAGAGATGAACAGGCGAAGAATAGCATACCAGTAACAAGTATGACAAGAAAGACCGCAAATGCAATGCTTGCGCCGTCGTACCATCCTTCTTTGATGCCCTAATGAATTTTTTTAAGACAGAACTTAGAACTAAAGAAAACACTGATCAAAAGTTTTGCTGGCAGTGAGGGTGCTCAACTAAACCATCGTTTATGGGCATTAATGAAATTGGATTTCAAGATCAGAAGGGAAAATCATATTTAACCAATAGTTAGATAACATACAGTGCATAAGAGATATAAGAAAGGAGGATGGTTGTAGGAGTCACCTCTGTTGCAATGCCCAATACCAGAGAAATTACAGCCGCTATGATAAGGATAACTAGTGTCAAGTCTTGGCAAGCTTCCCAGAGGAAAACCTGTTAACCCCCGGACCCCAAAGACAGAGAGAGAGAGAGAGAGAGAGAGAGAGATCAGTACTGAAACTAAGACACGCTTACTAGTTGAAATGGACAAATAAATTTACCAAAAAACTTCTCCCCTTCTTGCGAGGGTATCTGTTAGCCCCAAAAGCATTTGCCCTGCATGCCAAATCTACCTCATCTCCATGGACTCCCTTCTCCGTGTTTGTTTTCAGTAAATTTGCGAGTCCTTTAACCTAATGTTTATTAAAGAAGAATTCCATGCCTTAATTAGTAGTTCTAAAAATGATATTCAAGTTAAATTTGCAGTATGAATGCTACATGCCCCTCCATATCCGTGCAGAGAAGAATAATCATGATCCCTTGTCATAGCTGTAAGCTGCTCCTCTCCAATTCCGAACCCGCGAGGGAGAATTTCTGCATTATATGAATGTGTAAGGTTTTCTCTCTTTTTCTCTTTGCACAGCTATATATCACAATGCAATTCAGTCCTTTACTATGTGAACTATTAATCCTCGACAAAGATAGCAAGCATATTGATAAACAACAAAGGTAAACACAACTAACAATTATTCAAGAGAAAAAAACACAACTAACAATTATGTCTCCAGCCTGAAAGTGAGTCCACAAAAGCTACCTGGTAATTCCCTATCAACATCATGCTTTTGTCCAGCTTCCTTGAAAAGTAATGCGGCCTGATTGAATTCAAAACTGAAACCGTCAAACAAGATACCATGACATGATATGCATATCGCAATTATAAGGTTAAACATATACCCGGATGACTTGAGCATGAGCCCTAATTTTCCTCCTTATTTGTTCCTTTTCCTCCTCTTTCTTCAGATCAAGAGTATATCTGAATCGCCGAGAGGCATTGAGCACAAGAGCAGCTTGCTGCCAATGGAAAACATAGTTGTATTGTGTAAAAATAATGAGCAGGATACAGCATTAGTCAAGATTGTATATGCATTGCTAGTTAAAATAATTTTCACGAGATTGTTTAACTTGTAAAATCAGTTCTAACGATTTTACAAGTTCAATAGGATCCACCTAAAAAAATGATCAATAGGTCTTCAAAACATTAAAACTAGGACATTTGTTTTCCCATCTGTATACGAGGTTCATTACAATGTCTCAGCCCGCAACAGTTGCACATGTAGCCAAGGGTCATGAATGAGCCTATACATGCATACCTATTCACTAACATAGTTTAACATTTCACAGTACCTGAAGAGAGCTAAGAACCGACCATTCAAATTCACAGACAGTGTTCATCTCATTAGATTCTAGGTGGTAGCAACAGAACAAAATACTAACACCAGCAACATTCGGTTCTTACTTCGTAGTATCGTTTCCTAGAGTAAAATTGGCAATCCTCAGATCATTCGGAAGCTTTAGAGAACCACAGTTCCACGATTGAATTTTACAGGAGCCACAAAATAGGAAAAAGGTATACAGGATCATAATAATAGTTTAATATAACTAAAAACTCAAAAGCGCAAGTGGCAGCCAAAGGTAAATCCCGCACGGAATTAAACAGCATTGCACATGTGACTATGTGCGCATGAGCAGTAGAATGTAGCAGTTAGCGGAGAGAAGGGGAGGAACTCATACTCACCCTCCACCGGCGAAGCCGCTCGACGGAGGCGCGCTTGGCGGGGATGTCGAAGGGGTCGGCCCCATCGTCCAGCACGTCGACGCCGAGCACGTCGCTGCAGTCGTTGCCGTTGCCATCGTCTTCGTCCCGCCGCCGATGGTACCGCCCCGGCGACGCCTCGGGCGCCTGCACCCCCACCGGCATGGTTCCTCAGGAGAGATGACACGGACACCACCAGGCGGCGGCCGCCCCCGATCTGCACGCACATTCCCACACCACCCGCATCAGTAACAGCATAAACACACGCACAAAAACCAAGCACAAATCCAACCCCGCGCCCCTAAACCAACACAAAATCCAGAGAAACCAACAGCGACACGCGCAAAATCCAGAGCGACCTCGGGCCAGCAGCAACCTGGGGGGGAGGGGGGGGGGGAGCTTAGCCGAGCCGCCGCAGCGGCGGTGGAGTCGGAGTGGGGGAGGAGGCGTGCGGCGGAGGAAACGAAGCGAATCGAGGGCTCTGCTCTCCTCTTTAATTTCCGCGTTGCTTCCCTCCCCTTTTCCCGTTTGAGAAACCGAAGCGGCGCTTTTGCTTTCCTTGGCTTGGCTTTAACTCGGAACGGAATCGCGCTCGCGCACGCTGGAGCCGCAGTTCGTCGGGGCGGGGATTTTTTTTTTTCCGGCGTTGCTGCGGCGACGAGACGAAGCCGGCGGGGTCGGGAGGGAGTGTGCAGTAGTGGGGTGGTGGTGGTGGTGGCTGCCGTCGACGTCACGGGGCGAGTTCGAGCTCGAGTGGTGTCGCGGTGGTGACTCGTGAGCTGACCTCACCGAGCCCAACTGCTCGATCGATCGTCGATCGAACCGCACGATTGGCTCGGTGTCCCCGTCGTCGTCGCGTAGGATATACGTGCTGCGTGCGTGGCACGGCTTGGCTAATAAATTCCGGGGCTGAGAGTTGAGCTGGAGTTGCGCGAGTCTTTGCTTGTTCTGGGGCGCACGGCGTCGTGCACGCACGCGTTGGTTGCATGTTGTGGTTCGTTGCGAACCAACGGTGGAGTGGAACGACGACGACGACCCTGTCGGCTGTCGCTGGTTTTCAAATCGATTGTTTTCGTGATCCTCGGCCGCCCCAGATTGTTTTCAAGACAAGCTAGCAAAAACGTGCTTTGCTGTGGGACTCTGGATGTGTGTGGGTGGTGGGAAGTTCGGTTTTTCGAGGGTGGTTGTACCGGCTTGCCGATTCCTATTCAGAATACGAAAGTGAGATAAAGCGAAATGACAAATTAGTAAGTCAAAAGAACAGTAAGAGGGGTGGGTGTGTGTGGGATAGGGGGTTCTCCGTTTCTCATTGATCACTATACCATGGTTTACACAGAGGTAGGGGTAAACCTCTCCTCAACCGCTGATAGGTCGGCTACATAGGGGTAAATCTCTCCTCGACCGCTGTTAATGTAAATCATGGTATAGCGATCAACGAGAAACATAGAACCCCCATTCCACACTAGCTGTTATCTTAACTAGTCTTGACACTAGCTACTGTAATTCAGATGTAAAACTAAACAACTCAAACCATCTTCTCCCACTCATCCAACACACACCTCCCTGCCTCTCTTCTTTGTAGTGTGCGGACAATAGCAAAGCCACAAGGATAAGATGACGAGTTGCTTGACTATGATGTACTACTGTCTTTTTGACTTTGATTCTTTATCTCTTATCATATTTACACCCTAGCTTTGTAAAAGGAGTAAGCCAAAATTTCTTAAAAACCGACTAAACCGAAGTGTCAACTTTTTGCCTTTTCTTTTTTTTTCCCTAATCTCAATACTCAAGTTATTGGCTATTTAGCTTGGTTTGTAGCAGAAGGAAATTAAAACCCTGGAAATACCATACATAAGTGTAACTCCTCACCCAATTCAAGTTCAAACCTAGCACATCAAGTTCATAAGACTAATTAAGACACATCCCATCCCACGTCCAGCCGCAAAGCTATTAATCTTTAGAAGCATCATTGTTGTATATTTAGTCGTTGTCATCTCGTAAGTCATGATTATCGTTAGTAAGGCTTCTACCAATCGACCACTAGATCAACTAGTGCCTCATATTTGATCTGTTTATTCCAAACGCCAAACATGTAGTTCTGCCAAACCAAATGAACATGTTTCCCTCCCCCCTACTTCCCCACTTGGCCCTTTTCATCCGCGAGCACTCCCCACTTTGCCCCATCAGTTATTGTTTGTATGTCTATATATGGTGGCCCCAAGGGGTTAGCGCGAAATATTTCAAGCAAGAGAGAGGTGGTGGAGAAAGGTGTAACAACAGTGAGAATTAAAGGTATTGTGTATGCATAGAAATGAAATGGTGAAAGCGATGGGTTTAAAAGTATATGGATATGACACAAGTTAAAGAGGTGTCTTGAAATATAGAAAAAAATCAGCTCATAAGAATTTTGGTGGAGACTAGCGGCTAATGCTACTGTATAAAAAAAACCACTAGAATTTCCATGAAAACTCCTCGAGAGAAGAAATTCATGGAAGCTGCGATTCTTCCAACATTTATTTTTTTTTTCTTTGGGAAAGGAGCTCATGCGGTCGACTTGGGCGAACGCGAATAAAACCAGCACGGCCGCGTGTGCAAATATATACTCCCTCCATCTCAAAATGTTTGACGCCGTTGGCTTTTTTAAAAATGTTTGACCGTTCGTCTTATTCGAAAAATTTAAATAATTATTAATTCTTTTCTTATCATTTGATTTATCGTTAAATATACTTTTATGTATACATATAGTTTTACACATTTCACAAAATTTTTTGAATAACACGAACGGTCAAACATGTTTAAGAAAGCCAACGGTGTCAAACATTTAGGGAAGGCGGGAGTAGTACGTAGTACGTACCTCGGCTAGGCGATCGAGATCCGCCGCGCGCGGCGGTGGCGTGCGGCGCGGAGACGACGACGACGACAGCGAGCGACGTACAGAGAAACCAGCGATTCAAAAGCACAAACGCCGAACGATTCTGATCACTGAGCTTCCTCGATCTCGATCGACCTCGATCCGCCGCTGGTCTGGTCGATCCGCAGGGTTTTTATATGCCGCGGCTTCTCCAATCTAGCCTCTCCTGTCGGCCGTGCCGGCCAGCCACCGTTTTCACGCCGCCTTTTTGGCTATATATACGATCTACGACTACACACTCTTGGACTCTTGGTGCATCGATCCGTCGATCAAATTAAGGGGGCTTACAGGAGACACAAACGCTTGCTTCCGGCGGTGAACAAGGAAGCGATCGATCGCGCGATAGAGCCTCTCTGCTTTAAGTATGTCGGTAGCTAGCTTTTGCGCATTTGCATCGCTGCCTGCCTGCTCTCACCTTGTGCTATCTTCTGCTCTTTTATAGAGAGAGAAGAAAACGACAGTGTTAACTGTTAATTATACGGTTTTTTGCGCTACATAGTATGCGTTATGGTTTTTAATTTGTGCAGTGCAAGTTTGCTAAGTGAGCTCGAGCTACTAGGGCTCAACTAATAACAGCATGATTATATTCACTTCACGCATGAGATCGACATACACAGTACACTGGGGGTGTACGTAAATGCACAAGAGAGAGTTGTGGTAAGGAATCTTAATTAGAGCAGGTATAATATCAGACTATGAGCCAGCTATAAATATATTTTAAAGAGATAAAGGAAGAGAGAGAAACAATGGGCTACAGATCTGTAGTCAGCTGCAGCACGGACTCCAAAACGTAATGTATGTATTATAGGTAGGACCAGATATTAGTAGTATAATAAGCAACTATTATATGAATTAGCTATTACATTAGCTATAGATAATTTAGAGCTAGTAGTGGGCTATACTATAAAACTTGCTCTTAGTAGTAGTAGAATCTACAAAGTCATGTACACGACCAACGAAAGATTCTCCTAACTGCAGCACCAGCAGATACTGCCTAGCTAGGATCTTGGAAGGAGATGGATTCGTACGACCCGCGTTCGACCATACCATATGCACCAATCACCGTCTTTGGCTTCTCTCCAGCGAACCAATGCAAACAGCAGTCGGATGCATGTCGTACGAATCCGTCGGACGTATAGCTATTTCCTATCTATATATACCCTCGTCCCGACCTGTATATATCGATGATTTTGCAAGGCAGGGTCGCAGAGATCGATCGATCGATATGCTGTTCGCATGATTTTGCAACTGGATGCTAATTAATCCGACTGTTCATATGCAGTAGCTTAATTGACTAGGTCATTAGAAGTATTAAGTTGGAAATAAATTTGGAACACAATTGGATGTCATGCATGTGTGTACGCCGTGTCGCCGTCCTTTGCTACTTTTTACTCGTTGATCTAGTTGCTCGATCGAGCATTAATTGCAACTAGATCGATCACAATGTCGTCGCATTCATTCACATAGATTAGCACGATTAATGTTCGAAATTAAGGAGGTATTATTTTCTTCTGAAGATATCGAAAATGAAGATTAAGTTTTATACGCAAAACGAGGTGGTATTAACGTATGATTAATTGAGTTTTAATTATTACAAACTTGGAAAATATATTAATATGATATTTTAGAGTAACTTTTATATAGAAAGTTTTCGCATGAAACGTACCATTTAGCAGTTTGAAAAAGTGACACGAAAATCTTTATCTTCATCTAATTTTTGTTGGAGAAATGAACAGGACCTAAGTTTGATATGTATACACAGATCAGTAAAAGAGTAGAATGACGCGGGTAGCTAGAGCGATTACGTTCATCATCGGTCGGGCGGCAGATTATTGCAACCATATAGCTTGCCGATCGATCACAAAGCTAGGGTGGTATTCATTTCTGATATGAACTATCACTTTTGTCTGATGTCGTAGACGACGAACCTTGCGACAAATGTAACGAACTAGCTTTTCTGCCGTCGTGACGATCAATCCACCCCTTTGAGCACTCAAAGCATATTTATATACACATATTGTCTTATGCAATACTACATGTCTACATATATAAAATTTGTCTTATGAAGTACAGGATCACTGCAATAGTACATTACACCGTGTTCAGATTCAAAGTTTTTCTTCAAACTTTTAAATTTTCTATCACATCACAAAACTTTCCTACACACGTAAACTTTAAACTTTTCTGTCACATCATTTCAATTTCAACTAAACTTTCAATTTTAGCGTAAACTAAACACAGCAATTCGCTAGGTTCGCTGGAAATTTCCGCGCTGCTTCATTCGCGGGCTTGAGCTTATCTCTGCCTATGTATGCGTTTTTTGCAAAGGTATCGATCGATGACTTGACCAAAGTACATGAGAGGCCCAGGGATATATGTAGGTTGTCAGCTGGGCAGAGGATCGCATATGTGCGGCTAGCTCGATAGAGAGACCGAGGCCGGCGACCTGACCTGGCGTCCATGATCTCGGTCTCCGAGACGACCGGGAGCAATTTCAGGCTAGTTTCCTTCGAATGGAACATGAGAACTACTCACTCTTTGGTGAGTACATTTTCCGAGCTGAAATAAGTATGTCTTCGCATAAAAAATTTCTATATAGAAGTTTAAAAATATTAAGTGAATTTATTTTTTTAAGTTTATAATAATTAAGTTTGAGAAGGGGCGATGAGACAGAGAGAGAGGCGAGCGACAACGACGATGGATTCGCGGTGGCAATGACGGATCCACGCGCCGCTCGCCGTTAACGGCTCGCCGACACTGCGGACAGATCCGCTGACGAAGCTACGGCGGCAGCGGCGGCCCTCCTCATCGCCTTCGCAGCCGCCGGCGACGGGAGAGGGAGAGGGAGTTAGGCGAGCGGCGGTGGCGCCGAGGCGGGGAGGACGGCGCCGAGGCGAGGAGACGAGGCGAAGAAAAGGAGGGGCAACGAAGAAAAAGAGAAGAGAGTGAGAGAGGGAGGAGAAGAGAGAGGTGGTATAGGAAAACACCCAGTGTGGACTTTTGGGTTGGGACACCAACTGTGAGCTTGAGTACCTTCATCCAATTGCTTTAGATTTTGAAGAGCCCACCTAGGTGTAGCCTTCATTGGGAGATGAGTGCACCTAGGAGTGCCCTCAGTTAGCGAGGGCGGCACTCTATGTGTGGCTTTGACTGTACATGCCTTATGCAAAAACGAACGTAGCCTAAGACATTCATGTTGCAACACACTCTTAGGAGTGATATAGAGGAGAGAGAGCACCACGTGAACTAAGACTAGACTCCCTAATATTGTAGTGCAAAATGACTTAATTGTGGCTTTAATTTAGCAAGTCAGTCCCTAATATTTTTAATTTTCGTTCACATATTCTTTCAATTGGCATATAAGCTCAAATTTTACCGTAAACACCACTAAGGAAACTGAAACTATTATAAAATCACTCCTTCCCCCAATCTATACCACCGATAGGTGATGTCTGAGCTCCTTTGATCATCCCTCTTCTTCCTCCCCCTCATTGCCCGCTCCCCCCTCCTCGTTGTCACGTCACCACTGGCATCTCACCATCCTTCTCTTCCTATGGCTTCTCCCTTTTAGAGACAGAGGGGCCGGTGAGATCTAGGTCAGCACTGATAGGAAGCCAGCGAGCTCTAGGCCCATGGTCTGCGTCCTATTTGCTTCGAGAAGTGAGGTGTCATCGAGCTCTTCTCCTCTTATTTGCCTGACGATGGATCAAGCTCTCTCAGTGACAGATCGAGGCATTGGTGGTAGATCGAGTAAGCTCGGTGGCGGATTGAGTGGCCTCAACGGCGGGCTCATCAATGTCGGACGCGAGCTCGCTGGAGCAGGTCTCTTCATCCTCCACCATCATGCTCATGTCAGTGCCATATTGTTCATCCCTCTCCCTCCCTCTCTCACGCCACCTTCTTCTTGTGAGGACCAGACACGAGGACGCACAACAAGGCATTGGCACGAGAGTTGCAGTGCGCGCGCGAACCACGCCCTATGCTCGAAGGCCTCACCACAACCGGTCACCCGTGCCCTCTGCAAGGCACGAGTGCCATCACGGAGGACAATCTCGGCCCTGCTGGCGCACGTGAACTGATGTGGAAGTCCGGAGTCACTTTGCACCTTGGTGCATTGTGTATGGCCTAAGGTAATTTAGATAATTTAGCTTGTACATGTAAAGTTATAGCTATTATCAAGTTCATAAAAAATATGTTCATGTACGGACACGTCGCTAGAAAAAAAACAATGGTGAGAGGTGCTCTAATAAGGCATATATGAAGCTATCCAATTGTAGGGTGGAGATAATAATGGCATATATGGGATAATGTTTGTTTTGTTATCTTTCTATATTGTATATTGATACCTCCGATAGTATTTATTATTTAGGACAAAGAACATATCAAACTTTTACAACTCTTAACACAATTGATTTTGTATTAGAGTAATGAAATCTGTAACTTTACGATCCTATAATAATAGTACTTTTTTTAGCAACTATAATAATAGTACTTTTTGAGCAAAATATATGATACCATTTTTTAAAAACTAAGCACTTGAATTATTACCATCCTTCTCTTCCTATGGCTTCTCCCTTTTAGAGATAGAGGGGCCGGTGAGATCTAGGTCAGCACTGATAGGAAGCCAGCGAGCTCTAGGCCCATGGTATGCGTCCTATTTGCTTCAAGAAGTGAGGTGTCATCGAGTTCTTCTCCTCTTATTTGCCTGACGATGGATCAAGCTCTCTCAGTGACAGATCGAGGCATTGGTGGTAGATCGAGTAAGCTCGGTGGCGGATTGAGTGGCCTCAACGGCGGGCTCATCAATGTCGGACGCGAGCTCGCTGGAGCAGGTCTCTTCATCCTCCACCATCATGCTCATGTCGGTGCCATATTGTTCATCCCTCTCCCTCCCTCTCTCACGCCACCTTCTTCTTGTGAGGACCAGACACGAGGACGCACGACAAGGCATTGGCACGAGGGTTGCAGCGCGCGCGAACCACGCCCTATGCTCGAAGGCCTCACCACAACCGGTCACCCGTGCCCTCTGCAAGGCACGAGTGCCATCACGAAGGACAATCTCGGCCCTGCTGGCGCACGTGAACTGATGTGGAAGTCCGGAGTCACTTTGCACCTTGGTGCATTGTGTATGGCCTAAGGTAATTTAGATAATTTAGCTTGTACATGTAAAGTTATAGCTATTATCAAGTTCATAAAAAATATGTTCATGTACGGACACGTCGCTAGAAAAAAAACAATGGTGAGAGGTGCTCTAATAAGGCATATATGAAGCTATCCAATTGTAGGGTGGAGATAATAATGGCATATATGGGATAATGTTTGTTTTGTTATCTTTCTATATTGTATATTGATACCTCCGATAGTATTTATTATTTAGGACAAAGAATATATCAAACTTTTACAACTCTTAACACAATTGATTTTGTATTAGAGTAATGAAATCTGTAACTTTACGATCCTATAATAATAGTACTTTTTTAGCAACTACTCCAATGTAAGTCATTATAGCATTTCTCACATTCATATTGATATTAATGAATCTAGACATATATATCCATCTAGATTCATTAACATCCATATGAATATGGGTAATGCTAGAATGACTTACATTGTGAAACGAAGGAAGTATAATAATAGTACTTTTTGAGCAAAATATATGATACCATTTTTTTAAAACTAAGCACTTGAATTATTAATGATTGGAATACTTCGAGTTTAACCAAGTTTAACTGAGCGCCTATAAGTTAAACTATTTGTTTCAATGCTCAATTCTTACATTTATGACTTATGAGTAACAAGCTAGAACGAAAGCGCCCGAAGGCGATAGCTCAAAAAAAAAAAGTATTTCCAGGTTCAAGCAGCCATCCTCCTGCAGTGCCAGTGCACATGCTTTCATTTCGTGCGTGCGCTATCAAAAGTTCCAAACTATTATCAACATTTTTCTTAAAAAAATGGTTTACATTTTCATGTTCAAACCATCATCAACTAACGTGAACACTCTTATTTAGTTATTTGTGCATGGCATCCAAACTGTCATTTTTCTAAAAAAAAAGTTATTTTATTTATCACTTTTACAAATATATGCAAGATCATTTCGTTTTGGTTATTTTATGTTTCTCCGTATTAACAGAATTATGTATTTCATTTTGTGAAGTGATAGATAAGATCGATATTAACCTGTACTACACTGTTAAAATACTTTACAATTCTTTTATAGATATCGTTGTGAAAAAGGATATACGCCGCCGGAACGATCGAGATTCTCGGTACCATCACGCGTTTTGTGGCCGAAAGCGGCCGACTTTGATACGCTTTTAAGGGAAGATCAAATAAATGAAGAACATGTGTTAAGAGGGAGTTTCGGGTGAGAGGGACCGGTACATACAATCTCTTTTCCAAAATGTTTAATCATTTTTTTATTTAAAATTTAATATAAATATGTAAAAGTATAAGATAAGAAATTATATTTTATTTGATGATAAAACAAATCACAACAAAATAAATAATATCTATATAATTCTTAAATAAGACAAATGTTCAAACGTTATGCGAAAAGTCAAAGACATTATACATTTTAAGATGGAGGGAGTAGTATATACGTTCGACGATATATTAAGCCTGCTTGTTTGTGCAATTTTTGGGATGCCGATTATAAACCGAACGCAATTTTGAAGTCTTGTTTATACTTGGACTTATAGCACCCGTTCACTTCAGCTACTTGGTTGAGCATATCTCACACTACTAGAAAAACCATTTTTCAAGACGATGGTTTTTTTTCTCCAGGCGGGTAGGTCTCTCGGAGTAAAATGGCCGCCTACTTAAATAACATCCGTTGGACAAGATTGTTGTCCACCTGCAAAAATAAATTTTCGCAGGCGAGACCTTAGGACGTCCGTCTGCAAAAAGTTTTTTAGTTATAAAAATTGCTCCTCACCTCCCTCCCCTCACTGTGCCGCGTCCCCTCCCATCGCCCCTCCTCCCTCCCCCTCCCAGATCCGACCAGGGAGGAGTGGGGCCGGCGCGTGTGGAGGCGGCTCCCCTCTCTCCCTTCCCTCTTCTCCGAAGCAGGGGGAGCGAGGGCGGCGGTGCGGGCGCAGCGAGGGCAGCAACGCGGGCGCGCGACGGTGGTGGCTCCTCTCGTAACTCGGCGGCGCAAAGCGACGTTTGTAGTGGCGGCGGCTCCTCTCCTTCAAGATCCGACTGGAGGGGGAGAGGGGAGGTCGGTGGCGGTGGCGGTGGCGACGGCTTCCCCTCCTAGATCTGACCGGAGGGGGCGGGAGGGTGGCGGCGGGCCCCTCTCCCCCCTCCTCCAGATCTAGCGGGGGCCCCCCTGCAGCGGTGGCGGCGGCGCGCGACATCCTCCCTCCCTCCCTTCCAGCTTCGGCGACGGCGGCGGCCGCCAGCAGCGCGACTTCCCTCCCCTCCCTCTCCTCCCCAAAACCCTAGATCCGGCCGGAGCTGTTAGGGCGGTGGCGGGTAGGGGTGGTGGTGGGCGATTTGTTTTTTGTGCGCTGGCAATGTTTTCGCAGGTGGGTGAATTTGGCGCATGCGAAAAATAAGAAGCCACCTGCAAAATGATTTTCGTAGGCCTTTGTTTACAGGCAGAACGGTCGTCCGCCTGGGAAGACCGATTTAACTCGCCTGCAAAAACTTTTTTTCTAGTAGTGTCAGCCGCATGTAAAAGAGACCGATCGTTAGCTTAATTAAGTCTACTGTAAACTTAAAAAGTAAATTTATTTAATTTCTAAAAAGGTTCTGGATAGAAAATATTTATAAAATAAAGCGTGCTAAAAAGGAGCTAGATATGCAGGTAAGTAGAATCAAACAAGCAGTGCATTGGCAGTCATACAATCAGCTGGTTTCCCTTGAGTATAGTTTTTGGTGAAGTACGGAGAGACGCAGCGCTCTTTGCCACGCTACCAGGCTAGCTACTGTTCATCTTATTTCCAGCCGTCCGATCGGTCCTTTCAAGGCGTGCTGGCCATCCGTTGCATTAGGGTAGCTTTTCTCTTCATCCACCGACGGAAAAAGAGAACGTGGTCTCCTGCTTCCCTGCGTCCGCCGCCCGACGCCCTCCTGGCTACGACCCCTGTCGCTGCCTTCATGTGTGCTGCTTTCATCTCCTTCTCTCTCTTGCATCTACTGCCAGTCTGCCGCGCAGCCATGCATTAGAGCAGGTACAATAGCAGGCTATAAGCCAGCTGCAAATATATTTTAAGAAGATAAATCAGGAGAGAGAAGAGCAGCGGGCTACAGATTTGTAGCCAGCTGTAGCACGAACTCTAAGACGCAGTGTGTCTATGACATGTGGGACTAGATATTAATAGTGTAGTATGTAACTATTGTATAAATGAGCTATTAGATTGGCTATAGATGAATTAGAGCTAGTAGTTGGCTATACTATTGAACTTGCTCTTATCCTCACCCATCGCCGTGTCCGTACCGGCATGTACCCGTTCGCTATGGTCGGCGCGGCCGGCCGGAGAAGCTGCATCGGAGTCTTGTCGTGCCCAATTGCTATCCTCCTCGATCCGTCACCTTGCCTGTTTGGCTGTTTCCTTCCAAACCCCGGCCCATCGATCCGTGCCTTGCTACTGACAAGTCCTATATTCATTTTGGATATTCACGGAATGGTATCAAACCATGTTTCCCTTCTTAATGCAGTACCCATTAGACATGTACAGTGATTTTCTGTTTATTAAATATCAAATCAAATACTCCTGTCTCTTATCCGTTGTTATTCCTTAGTAGATTTTATCGAAAGTATACAGTAGAACTTTCTTTAGGAAAATCCATTACTCACTCCCCAGTGGAGAGAGATGTGATGCACTGATGTATGTTGCACTCTTTCTCCAATGGATTTTTTCCATGGTTGGTTCTGATTTACTACTTGCTATGCTCATCGTCCCTTTTCTAGCTTCTTTGTTTCACGAGATATTGAACTATATGCCACTATTAGATGTGGCAATTAACTACACAGCTTTACGCAATATATAGTTTTATTCTTTTATGTTTATTTTGCCTACACTTACGCCTTTTAGGTACCTTTTCTCTTAATAGCATCGAATTTAACTAACTTTCAAGTTTTCAGAGCTGTTCGAGTATATTGACTGTTGTCCTACATTGGATCACCGGTGTTGATTTTTTAGATTTTGGTTATATGCATTAGGGAACTAATTAGCCATTTTATTCAGCTCAATCTTCATTTCCACATTTTATAAATATATTGCGTGCATGCTTACCATTATACTCTTCACGACGTGCCGTGGGGTACAGCCTAGTTTATGAAGGGTTGAGTGTGCATGTGTAGTGTACGTGTCTACCATGTATGCATGCCATCGGAATAAAAAAAGCTAACTCATAAAAAGAGATGATTAAAAGCTATAAATTGATCTTGAAATTAAGTCCTAGTTAAATTTCAAAATTAGCGTCACTTGTATACTAAAGCTCAAACAAAATTACCCTTGATTACATTCTTGTCAAAAAAAAAAGAAATAAAAAAGAAGAAAAGCTAAGTTACTTGCGGCATGACGGCTGATGAACGTCCATTTGACTAACCAAGTTCAGTTCCCTACGGGATAAGTTTCTCATGCACTACTTGACCCCCAACAGCTCCACTAGCGCAAGTGCTTGCACTTGTCATCGCAACAAAAAAAAAATCAACAAGACAGCTACGGTACAAATTATGTTGCACTTGTAAAAGCGATCAATTAATAAAAACTAATCTCCTAATAAGTACAGATACACATATAAAAATCGCTTTATTATAATTAAAGATAGTATCTTGTCTTCTTCTCTTTGATCTGTAAGGGCAAATGGACAATCACAAATGGAAAAACATAACGCAAATATTAGGGAATAACCTAATATTAAATAAATAGAAGAGGTTAGGCTTCGAACTCAAGCCAGCTAAGCCCATCGTCACCTTGTGGAGCAGTAAGGAATCCCTAGCGTTTCTCGGGCAATCAGAATCACAATTCACAAATGTGCTCTTGATCGATCTCCTTTTCTATCTGTCTGCTTCTGCAAGCAACTCGATTGATCTATATATCTAGCCAGCTTATTCCTAGCTTGAGTGTTTCGCAACTGCATATGCTAGATCCCCGGCCGATAGATCGATAGAAAGCCTACTGCATGCAGGCCAGTTGGTCGCATGCGTAATAGCTTTAGGATCTGCTCCTTCCTAGTTCTATAATTCTTAACGTCGTTTTAGATAAAATTAATGCTAAACTATTATAAATTATCTACCTAAAAGGCAAAATATAAATATATATAGATTTATCTCACAAAGTATACTATGATAAAATTAAAATTGTATTTATTTGTTGTATATATTTTGTAATAGAAAAGTATAGTTATAGACATATTTTAGAGATCGTGTCATTATTTAAATCGTCAAAAAATATGAACGGTTGGAGTAGGAGTACTTGAGTACCTTTTGACAACTATAGCTACTTAAAAATCTCTTGCTCCTTTAAACAATATAAATTTTGTTCCGATTTTTACACTTAGCAACTACTTTCTCTTCTAAAATATAAAAAATTTTAGAGGGATGTGATGCATCATAATACTATAAATCTAAACAATATATTTCTCCAAAATCCTTTATATTATGGGACAGATGAAGTACATAAGAGAAAAATAAATTAGTAGCCATCGTCTCAGCTTACAGATTCTGATTAACTGGATACTTAAGTACTTAACTGCTTCTCAGAATATACATTTAGGTCTCAAATAGGTTTAAGTCGGGTAATCCACCTGGCTCAGAAAGGCAGCTCATCTGCCTCGATCAAGCGAGCTACTAGCTAGGGGGCTCAGAAAGACGTCGTTTTGGCATTTCCTAGGGTGAGATCTCGTCTGTGTTCTTTTGTTGATCTAGCGGCAGTCGGTCACGCTTAGCGGCGGTTGGTTCGGTGCTAGCCTTCTCCCGGGTTGTGTGTTGGCACTGTCGGTGTGTGGGCGGTGGTATATTTTTTCCTTTTTCCTGATTACGACCCTCTAGGGTTGTAATCTTGTAAACTTTCATGCTCTATCAATAGAACTTCACACCGTCTCGTGCGAGTCGTTAAAAAAAAAAAGCAGTAGCTGCAGGTTAGATTGGGAGTTAGGTTGCGTTAACTAATATAATCGCGCATTAATTCGATTTGATCATCCATGATGCATTACATCCGACCACACCTGACGTACGACATTACTGATCACCAACTACAACAGTTGCCATCTAGTGAAAAGTAACAATGGTAGATCAAGATTATGTCATATAATACACTTATACACATGTTTAATATATAATTATCCTATCATGACAGTGTTTACTTAGACGAGTTTGCAAGTGCTATTTACACCTGCTCCCGGTGTTTGCACACACATTGTCATTATTAGCAGATCGGCGTCAGGTCCTGCAGGCTGCATTATCTTGCTAGCCCTCGGTTTTAGGATATAAGTATTTCTAGCTTGTTTAGCAGAGACTAAAATCAAAAAGAAAATATTTCGATAATTCCCATTAAATAAGGGATGGTTATGGTAGATGTATTTCTAGTAACATGTTCAGCAGATGTTAAAATCACAAGAAAAATATTTTCATACAATTAAACAACATATGGTTATGAGTAAGATGGAGAAAAAATAAACAGAAGTTGGTTGATGAGATGAGTAGTAATAATAAGAATATATAGCACAAGAAATGCTTATATTTGAGTATAAATTATATTTCGAAACGGAGGGGTTAAATCTTATCCAGATGCACACTATTCCAGTTTGGGCTATGCTGGGGAAGATGAAAGCTGCGCTTGCATCATTCACGCGGAGCTCGCTTTATTCCTCTTTGGCAAAGGTAAGGTAATAAGGCGCCAGAGCAAGCTGGCCATCTTTTTTTAAGATTATAACAAAAGGCAAAAGAGATGAAGAATCATCGAAGGTAAAGAGATGGACCATCGATGATGAGAGGGGTTACACAAGTGTACTCCATTCGTCCAAATAAAAAACCCAACCTAGTAATTGTTCAGATTCATCGTAATAGATTATATCCCATCCTCAATTAGGTTGGTTTTTTTGGGACGGAGGGAGTACATATTTGCAACGTTTTTGAAAATCAAAAGCCCATTTAACCAAAGGAAAGATCAGGCTTAGCTGTGTCGACGGCCCAGCAGCCAGCACTAGATTGAGCCCAGTGAGAGATGCAGAAAATATTTCGAGGTCGAACTCAACTTAGTGGACGATGACTAAAAGTAATTTGACTTCTTTTTTAATCTAGGAAATATACAGAGAAGACTGTTCACTTACAGGTTATTCAGATAGCGATGGGAGCAACAGGCCAGGCATTCTTGATGCCTTCTGAATCTGCAGTGAGTTTCTACCAAAAATACCAGGTTGTGACTTGTAAATTACCAATGTAAAGGGGAGAGATTAGTTTGAGCAGACTGCATATTTCAAAATCTTGAAAAAAAAAAATCAAGCTTTCAAGCTCTCGATTTCCTGTCTCTCCAGTTTATAACAGCCTGAATTTGCACGTCAGAATTAAGAGCAGCTCTTGATGAGAGCTAAATGATCTTCTGGTGATTTAGCCTCTTAGGTAGTAGTGTAAAACAACGAAAATCATCATTCTGTACATTTCTTTTCCACAGTGTCAAATTGGACTTTTTGTAATACAGTAAACCATACAGTACAGGATTACATATCTATATTGAACCTGAAATTCTCCATCTTTTCTATAAAAACACGATGGTGACTTTGACTCCTCCAGGAAAACCACAGCATATGCTTTTGATTTTGGAATGGAGCAGACAGACATTCAGATAAATTTATTGAAGAGTACTACCAACTGTGACTGTGTGGTGAGTCTTCCTGCAGCAAAACTTGATGTTTCAGTGTAAGTAGCAAACAGTATTACTTATGCACTTATTTCTTTTACACATATAAAAAAAAAAGATCTAAGGGAAGTCCATAATACTTGCGCGAAAATGACGGAATGCAATCCCCGAGAAATTCAGATGTCCTGTATCCGATGAATTATTTCAGGATCCCATTGTCCGCTGCTGTAACTGGATGGAACAACAGATATCTCTTGCCTTCCTTGCCACTCTTCACCAGGCCTTAATGTAATTGGCTTCTCAGCATTTGCAGCCCCTACACATAGCATGCATTTGTACTCTTCCTCCCCAAAATCCAGTATCGTTTTTGCTTTCCTGTCCCATGGGTTCCAAACAACTGCATAAAAAAAGTATACTGACGAGACATATATATACAGAAGGCCCCTTGTGGGTGGCTGTAAAGCACCCCTGTACATTCTTTCAACTTAATATACTTCGGTCGTGTAAAGCACCCCTGTACATTCTTTCAACTTAATATACTTCGGTCGGCTTCTTTGTTGACCCGGCGAAAAAATATATATATATATACACACATACATACATACATAAAAGTAAGCAAAACAAAAGGACCAGAACAACCGTGCTGTGTAATCCAGAAATTAGCATCTTACCAACATCAGGAAGTCCCTCTTTCCTTAACTCAAAAGTTCTCTTCTTGTCATGGTCAATGATCACAATCTTGGGTGGAGCACTCAAATATACCTTCTCCGCCTTAGCAATCAAAGCATTAACAAGAAACATAATCTTACTGCAATGGCTGCAAAATATGAAACTTGCAAATGAATTATGAAGCTTACTTCAGATTCGAATACAACGGCATCTCCTTGTTCAGTACAACGTTTTCCACATTGCAGGTTGTCAATGTAGTCCAAGGTCTCCAAACCCTCAACCCGTACTTCACTGGAATGTGAAAACAATTTTTATGGAGGAAAAATACAATGTAGAAGCCAAGTGCCCATATAGTACATCATTCAATCTGTACATTTGAATAATATTTGGAGTGATAAAATCCAAAAGAGGTCCGAACATAACTTTTGTCAACAAAAATCAGCACGACTTAGTATAGAAGTGCATATCCTATGAGTTATATGCCTCAGTCAAAGAATGTAAGAAATGCCTAAATTTTACATACGAACATAATACAAGCAAATTACCACGGCAAAATGTACCTGATGTCAGAGACTGAAAAATATGTGTTATATGAAAATCCAAATTTGAATGGCTTCCCATCTGCATTGGTATTTTTTATTCGAGATGTGAGCATCAGATCTCCTGTAGGACTAAGAGCAACTCGCAGCCTAAACTCAAAACTGAAATATATGGATAATCAACATCATCAGTTTAGCAGGAGCCAAAGGGTATATCAATTCAAAAATGGAACATTCTAATCTGCCAATGCCATAGCAACTAATGTTAAGGATTTACTAGAGGACACCTATGCGGCCAGATCTTCAAATCTTCTGGGGACTGCTTGAGTATCAAGTCAATATGACAGTTTGAAGTGGTAGCTGGAAAAGGAGGGGGAGTTTCATCAACACTCCATAATCGGTTCCTTGCAAATCCATGTTGTTCAAGAACTCCATGGTTCCCAAACTGCATGATGGATCGTCCATTTTGGGTATTACAGGGGAGACAAAATTCTTGAAAAACATAACTGGACTATGAATGAACAGTCCCAGGGTCATACTTGAGGAAAGCAAATTTGTATGCCCCCACGAATAGCCTTTGGTGGTTTGAAATAAGCCTGCCAATGGTAATTGTAAATGGATTTAAGTGTCGGTTCATGTAATTGGAAGATAAAACGTTTGACACTCATAACATATCTCATTTTCCTGAAAAACTAAAAACGACAAAAAAAAGAATGGTAAAACAACCACTTATCTAAGAAAAGGAACCCTTGCTGCAAATCTTTAGAGTGCATAAATGTAAAAATGCATTCGATATATAGGCCTGCAAGGCAGAAATAATGCTCTTACTGAACATTAAAAGATCTGAATACCTTTCTACTAACAAAGAGCAGTTGTTCTCGATATTCATTTTCCCAAAAGATCACTTGGCCTCCGTACAGATATACCTGAAAATAGTGAAAATAAGGAACTTGACCACTTCTGAAAAAAAAAACAAGGAACCTGTGAGGTTATCTAATGCTTTATGTGCATTTTTGGTAGTGTTTACATAAATATAACTGAAACAACAACAACAAAAAGTCATAAAAAACAAAGCACGAGCGATGTGCAAACATGTCCAAGTGTTTTTTTATAACGAAAGGCAAAATATCTTATTCATTGAATATAGAAGGGAGCAATATTTACAACAAACATGTCCAAGTGATTGTGTCTAAAACAGATGAGACATACCGTTGCCGCGAATACTTATAATAATGGCAAAAGCCCAATCAAAACCACAGCTAACAATAGCATCATGGTGTCCACCCCCAATAAACAATTTATCCACATCTTAAAGAATGAAATCAAATGATACTAAATTAAGCGTAGATATGAACACCCACCTCCACACACAAGCCAAAGGTCAAACACCAATTGGGCATTTGACCAAACCCGCAACCCCCGGCATGATCGCAACAAACTAAACTACAGTAATACTCAAACATTTCCTCCACCACCAGAATCAACTCCATTAACGCCGTGTTTAGTTACAAAATAATTCTTCAAACTTTCAAATTTTCCATCACATCAAAACTTTCTTACACACACAAACTTCTAACTTTTCCGTCACATCGTTCCAATTTCAACCAAACTTTTAATTTTGGTGTGAACTAAACACAGCCCTTCCACCAATTCCCCCTAATTAATTACATCTCGATTAATAAGTTTGTCGAGGATTGGCGACGAGCAGATCGATCCAGTGCTAGAAATACTGTGACATGAAAGCTAGGGTTGAGGAGAGGGGGTCGACCTGGACGGAGCAGCCATGGGCCTCGCGCAGGACGAGCTTCTCCAGCCCAGTGGCGCCGTCCTTCACGACCTCCACGGACGACACCCCGCCGGCCATCGATCCTAGCTGCCGCCGCCGCCGCCGCCGCCGCCGGGGAGGAAACGGAAACCGGCGGTGAACTCCGGTGGGGGAAAAATTGGAGGGAATTGAGGAGAAACGATGGGATTTGTCGCTCAAATTTATAGGCGCTGGCGAAACAAAGAGGGAAAAAAAATTGTTCCAGAGTTTGAATTGTTTCACGTCAATTTCATATATAATAAAATTTTCAAAAAAAAAAAACTTTTGAAGTACTAATTCAAGGTTTGCCGCAGCTAACCCATACGCACATAAAGAAAATTATAATATTTTTTTGAAAGCAGCAAAGTGCTTGCACGTATGTAGAGATTGATTCCAGGGTATTATTTAGGTTATTTTTTGGCTGGAAAATTAAGAAGAAGAAGAATATTTCTATGTGCCGCTGTTGATCAGAACAGGTCATGCGTTTTCATTATGTTGGTCTAATTTTCTGACCAGCTGTGAGCCATTGTAGACTTTTGTATTTATTTTTTTGCAGCAAAGGAAAACAGAAACTTCAAACCTAAAAGAATAGCCAACTTGAAAAGGCTTTACTATCCTACCTGAGTTACACCCTGCAGCAGAGACAACCGATTCAATTCACCAACAAGAACATGTTTTTTTTTTAAAAAAAAAAGAAAAAAAACTGTGTTAAGAAAAAAGAAGATGCGAAAACGAACGTTACTACTACTTTCAACGGAAATTGCGAGAGGCCTGTTGGGCTGTCTTGAAAATGGGCCAAGCTGTTGGTTTTGGGCCTTTCAGTTGGCTCTGTCACATAATGGAAATAAAGCCCAATAGTCTCAGGTTGTGTTGGAGAATTGAGGGGTTTCGTCTGTTGACCTAATTGTGTTGGAGAATTGAGGGGTTTCGTCTGTTGACCTAATTATTAATCAAAGATAAAGTCAAAATTTAAAATTTTAAACTTAAATTTGAAGTTAATTTTAAGACAATTTTGACGCAGTTTTTTTATATTGGCTTTTAAGTCGCTAAGAACACATATACAAAAGTTTTACCTATATATTATTTTTTATTCCCTAATAAACAGCTTATTAGATAATATGGTCAACCGATGAGGCTGTGAGAGAAGGGGGAAAAGAAGATTGATAAGATATGTAAAACCAAGTGAGCTATTAGTACATAATTAGTTGACTATTTATTATTTTAAACTTAAAAATATATTAATATAATTTTCAAAGCAACTTTCCTATAGAGAATTTTTTGCAACAAACGTACTGTCGAATAGTTCAGAAGGCGTGCGTGTTGAGAATGAGATATCTTTTCTCCCAACCCATTGGGAGAAAAACACAACCTCAATTTACTTATAGCATTCAAAAACAAAATGCTCCATCATTTGCTTGTTGGTTTATCTGACGCAATCAAAATTTGAATTTTAAAACTTAGTTTCAGAGTTTACTTCAAGGGTTTTTCATCGTAATTTATTTTCTAGCATTAGCTTTTAAACTTATAGGAACAAAAATATAACAGCTTTAATTAACTATGAATTATTTTTATTTATCCATTCATTTTTTTCATGGTTTATTAGCCATAGAGCAAATAAGGAGAGTCAAAGAAAAAAATTGCTCATGGAGCAGGCTATTCCATGCAGGTTCTGAAGAAGAACTCTTCTGTCTATCACCTAGCTAGTATGCAGATGCATGCATCCATTTGCTACAGTATTGACTTCTTTTTCATGTATAGCAGTAGTAACTGAAACCTTCGATCCAAACAAGCAAACGACCATGCATGTGTAAAACACCCTGACACCACATATATATGTCACATCAGCATTGGGCCATATCCATGGTACCATGCCTACACATGCTACAATATATGTGTAACTGTTTTCTTTTTTCGATCAGCAAAAAGATGATTGCCTTTGAAAAGGGCTACAGCCACTGTTCATCTAGCAATATATTTATATCTACAAGTTGTGGATCGATCGTCAATTTCGACTCGAGTAAACTCTGAATTAATCTCTGAACAGTTCTGACGATGAACATATGCAGCCTATATACATAGCTAAGCGATTGGCTCTATATACATAGCTGGAGTAGTATAGCTTCCCAGCTGCTGCAATTGATTAAATTGATTTAATTCGATCTGCCACTGCAAATCTGCAAAAGGGCTATCACCACTGTCCGATCGAATTCGTAGTAATAGATGGTGTCTAATTAATCAGTAAGTTGCTATATTTCTAAACGGAGAAAATTAATATTTATATATCTACAAGTCAATCGATCGATATCAATCGCCAATTTGGACTCGAGTAAGCTCTGAATTAATCTCTGAACACTTCTGACGATGAACATTTGTATGCAGCATAGCTCATATAGGCCTTGTTAGTTCCAAAAAAAAAATTGCCAAACGTCATATCGAATCTTTGGACATATGCGTGGAGCATTAAATATTGATAAAAAAAATTAATTGCATAGTTTGTATGGAAATCGCGAGACGAATCTTTTGAATCTAATTAGTTCATAATTAGCCATAAGTACTACAGTAACTCACATATGCTAATGACGGATTAATTAGGCTTAATAAATTCGTCTCGCGGTTTCCAGGCAAGTTATAAAATTAGTTTTTTTATTCATGTCCGAAAACTCCTTCCGACATCCGGTCAAACGTCTGATCGATGTGGCACCGAAAAATTTTCTTTTCGCGAACTAAACACACCCATAGCTCTCCCAGCTGCTGCGATGATCCAGATGAATTGATTAAAATTGATTCAATTCTGCGCAACTGCAAATCTGCAAACTGATGAATGCATATGATCAATATGGACCGGAATAATGCGTGTGTGGCAGTAGCAGTGAAGACTGAAGAGAGAGCAGCTTTAAACAAGATTTGAGCTGCGGCTAGCTAGCAGATGAATCGTGGTGTAGATCGATCGACGACGATAGCTAGCTGAGGAGAACTGCAAGAGAATTGATTTGGCCTCTCTATCCAGAAGCAATACCGTTGGTCAATTAATAATTCAGACTCGAGATATCAACGTACGGCTTTTCACTTTTGCCGCATTACATTTCTGATGATTTCTCCAGTCTCGATTCGATCGATCGATGTCGGGATTCGTGCAAATTTTTGTACGGGTGCTGCCTTATTTACTTATGATTGGGCAGAGTAAAACCACATTGTAATAAGTTATTTCCTGCTCGCAGACTGCCACAGTGACTGGGATCAACCGGACATATGTCGTGTGGTGTTAATTTGTGCCATGCGCATAGGAATATGTAACTTTTTAGAAAAACATTTGCTAAATTTATGGAAAATGTCCGATTTTATGTGCCATTTTATGCACTAGGATTTGAAACAATTACATGGATAAAATTATATTTTGTGTGTATAAAATAATATTAATCATGTGCCAACACCAGCTCTTTTGCCTATGTGATTGTGCAATTAATTCCAGGACATCAGCCGATACAGAATACTGGGAGTATTTTTATGGGAGTTATATATGCCATGTAGCGGTAAGCTTATAATAACTACTTGCCTTGCCCATTTGTGTTTTGGCTTATAACCATAATCAATTAATTTTAAAATTTAGAACTTGACTTGTGAGGGTATTTAGAACTTGATTTTAGAATTAATTCGGTATTTTTTTTGGTAGGTCTACCACAAGAAAAAGAGAAGAAGTTGGGGGGGAGATATTTGGGAGTGGTTCTTGGATGACTGGACTACCACACAAGCACCATATAGGGTTTTAATTATCTTGATTTGGAACCGGCGAGAGGTGTTAAATACTCAATTTTGGAGTTGAGAAGTATATTTAGACACATGCAATAGTTTGAGTTGGTCGAATCTCTAATGGAATGATGCTTATAGACAAATATGTATTTAATTTCTTACCGTTTTGGTGAGGGTTACCTCCTACCCGACCGTATCACGGTTATTGCATTAACCGCATAGTTACCGTGAAATCTATGAAGTTAACTTAAAAAACTGTAAGATTTCAAAAACCGAAAAGATTACCGCGCGAGATAACCATCTTATGAACCCACCCACAGTGGCTTGCCCTAGGACTGTCCTAGATGAACCGATGATTCTTGAGAGATACATTAAGTGTAACAATGATAACGATTGGCATGCAACAGGGCAAGAGACCGATATGTGTGCATGCAAAGCACCAATAAATTGACATGGGGAGAATTAATTAACCAAGTTACCCTGCCATTGATCGATCGAATTAACAGTAGTACGTACAGCCTCCCCTCATTAGTTTACACTGTACGACGCGACGACAAGACGCCCCGTCTTAATGAAATGATGATCCCGATCGAATTGGGCGCGTAATTAAATGGCACGTACTTGTGGCTATAGTAGCACATGTAGCTAGAGCTAAGCTAGCGTGCGTGCGTGCGTTGCGTTTTGCATATGAAATCGAATCGACGCCGTGTTTAGTTCAAAATATTTCTTCAAACTTTCAACTTTTCCATTACATCAAAACTTTTTTATACGCATAGTAAACTTCTAATTTTTCCGTCACATCGTTTCAATTTCAACCAAACTTCTAATTTTGATGTAAACTAGACACAGCCGAATCGGGGAAGCAAATGCATTGCAACTTCGCAGGCGTTTTGTGGGCGTCGGTATCCATGCGTAAACGTACAAGTGTACCTCGCGCACATTAATTAACTCCTTCGCATCGATCGACAGCGGCGTAATTTCGTATCAAATATTCATTAATGACGCAGCTACAGATATGATCCCTAGCTAAAGCAAGATCCACGTAATGTGCACGATATTTAGTTAGCTGTTGCATACTTGCTTCTAGCTATGTAGTCCTCTTTAATTTGAAAAAAAAAAAAGAACGATCGATCGAGAGCGTCGGAGCAAGTGAATCGTCTGTCATTACCTCTTCAACTTTTAGTTCATCGTATTAAGCTTTTGACAGGGGCGTCCTTGGCAAATCGGGTCTCCGTGCAAAATATTAAAATGGGCACATAGTAGCCTAGTAAATTTTTTATAGTAAAATTAAAAATAGGCGTGGCGATCAGCCGATCATCAGCGATGAAGTAGAAGCGGAGGCCGGAGGGGACTGGGGAGAGGAGTGAAGCGCGGCTGCGGCGTCGGGATTTCGGCGATACGCGACAACGTGGACGTCTGGACGGGAGTACGATGGAAGATGGATCGGTTCACCTTCTGTAGCATTTTAGGCCTTGTTTTACTACTATTTGGACTACAAATTAATAAAATTAAAGCCTATTATTTATATATAGTAAATATAATATATATATATATAGATATATAATATAGGGACAACTTAATATTTTATGGCCCCTAAAATTTGGGGCCCTGTTCGGTCGCACAGCTCGCATGGGCCCAAGGACACCCCTGGCTTTGATTAAACTTATTGGTGCTTAATTATGAAAGGGTTAAATTGGATCTATGCTAAAGTGTTTTTACTATTTGTCTATTCGTATCCATACCATTTGAATACGCACAAATTTAAACCATATCATCGCCATCATATATTTCGTCCTCATCCTAATGGCTGACGTCATTGCCGCCCCATGCGTCGGCAACGGTGGGCGTGAGGACGCGGGGAGGCCACAGCAGCGCGTGCTGACGCCATCGCCCCCACATGCCGGTGACAATGAGGCATGGGGACACGGGAAAGGCGCCATAGCAGCAGCGCTGAGCCCATGGCCCCATTGTTGTCCACACTGGGAGTCGGTCGCGTGGTGGTTATCCCATCGTTGTGAAGTCGGAGCTGGAGCTGCCCCACTCCATCCTGTACTGCACCGAGATGGCCGCGTGTTGGCAGTTGCGGCCGATGATGTGCTACGTGTGAACTGGAGCCAGCACTTTCGCCACCGCGCTGCCTGCCGCCTCCCATTCGCCTCCCTCGTCGGTGCTCTCCTCGCCACATCTAGCTCAACGAGGTGGAAGAGAGATGAGGAAGAGAGAAGAAGGAGGATGGAGGAAAAGATTGAACTGACAAGTCGGTCCCATGTCTAGGGATATTTTGGTCTATATGATGACAGAAAATATGACGTGATGGTATGATTCTAATTTTGTGATATTTAGGAGGCATGGATACACATTGACGAATATTAATGACATTAATTAAAAATAACACATTTATAATGCTATGAATTCAATTAACCCTTATATAAATATAGCGATTTAATATGTGTCAGAGCCAAATGTCTCGAATTTAAACTTGTCTTTGGTTCAATTAAATAAAATCTTGTAACACTTCTATTCAACGTTTAAGACATGAGGGTAGGGTTGTAGCATAAGTGATCTGATCAGCATTCCACAATTCTAACACCACTAAATTTATTTTTATTAAAAAGAATTAGTGTATGCAAAACAGTTAGAAATTACAGTGTAGATCACGATTTAAGTGAAGAATACTTAGCTTTGTTGGTGGGAAAAAAGAGCTTTCGTGCTCAAGTTGAAACGTTTTCATTATTGTTCTCAACTTTAATTCTCTGTTTTCTACAATGCACAATGTAAAATGAAATTTGGAAATATTGTATATATCAAACACATCTTTACTTGAAAATAGTAAAAGATTGTTTTGTGGAGATTACGTTACTACTGAAACAAGTTCAATTAATTAGTAGCATTAATTAATTTTTAAAACCACAAACGGCTATTAATATATTTGGTTCCTACTTCATACTCCTACTCAAGCTCCCTAGCTAGTACATGGATAAAGCAAGGTAGCATAGCACTTGTGAATACTACACAAATATGAGCAGCAGCCTACCACAATCCTCTGTCCTCTCCTCCCATCGGCATGCATACTACGCATGTAACAGTAAATGGTTAGCAGTAATGCCTGCCCACACTTAAATACCCTCTTGTGCTGTCAAATCTTTCCCCCTCTGAATTTAGGATACTCTCCAGTGAACAGTAATGCCATTGCATGTGTATGTTTGTACTGCACACTTGCTGCACATTGCATATCATCAAAATATTTCCCAACTATGTACCTCCCTCCACTCCCAAAACAAGCATTTCTATTATTAAATTATATATACACACCATATAAGTACATTGCATGAAATCGAATTATTTTCAGCCAATCAAGTGTTAGGAGGGACTAAATTAATGAGGTGACTGGTTCTCCTTATCATTATCTTTGCTAACCAAACTAGGAAAATATTTATATTTAGGAGTTGTCTGGCTGGTAGCCACATTTTGTTATAGTTTGTCATGCTTATGGGTTAGATAAGCTTGATCAACTTAAAGAGTACTTGGTTCAGACGTAGTTGTGGAGAGATTTCCTTCCAATAAATTAGCTAGGTTTCATGCGTCTCATGACTGAAAAAAAAGTGTGGTAAGATTCTCTCGGACTTGTTAAGTTACGTGTGATAAAGTTTTGATCACGTAATGTTAAGCAATACGATAACTTTTATTGACAAATGGTTGTAATACTCGTGTTCTTTCTCCTGAAAATGAGGATGAAGATGAAGATTAAGTTTTTACGTCAAACGATGTGATATTAACGTATAATGATTGGGTTTTAATTTATTACAAACTTGAAAAATAGATTAAATATGATATTTAAGCAACTTTCATATAGAAAAGTTTCGCACGAAAACTACCTTTAGCAGTTTGAAAAGCGTGTCACGAAAATCTTAATCTCCATCCAACTCTTTGTGGAGAAAAGACATGAATCTAGACCAAAATAGATGGGATATTCAAAGGTATTTCTGTAGTATAATCTAGACATGCGATATGTCCAGTTTCGTAGCACTGGAAATGTCTCATCCAGCTCTAGGTTTTTATATTGGACGACGAGAGAGTACTTTTTTAACTGAAGTTTTGCACACGATGTAAGGACAGGAACATGGGAGAACTATGATCATTCTCCCCTGGTTCACGCACGCGGTGCATGCGAGTCTGAGCATGCTGATGCATATGCGCCAACGATTATACTCCCAGTAAGCTACCAATTGATATTGCAGATCGAGCTAAGCAGCTCAGATTTCCCTGCTGCTCGATCCTCTAATGATCTCATCGGAGGCTAGGGAGTGTGGTCACACTAGACAATATATATTGTGTGGATCGAACAGAAGGAAAAAACGTTTAATATCTGAGTATAACTAATTTTGCACAACTAGCTGTTTGTATGTTGGACATATGAATCTAGGCTATGTCTAGTTCACATCAAAATTGAAATTGTTGAAATTGAGAACGATATGACGGGAAATTGAATTATGTGTGTAGGAAAGTTTTGATTGATAAAAAGTTAGAATTGAAGAATTAAATTTTGGAACTAACACGGCATTAGTCGGTATCGGAACGAGTACACGGTATAAGGTGAAACCCTAATCTAACCTACACAACTACTCCCTCCGTCCCAAAAAAAGACAACCTGGTTTCCGTGTTCCAAACTTTGACTGTCCGTCTTATATGAAATTTTTTATAATTCGTATTTTCATTGTTTTTATATGATGATAAACATGATTAATATTTTATGCGTGATTGTCTTTTTAATTTTTTTCATTATTTTTTCAATAAGACGGGACGGTCAAACGTTGGACACGGAAATCAGGGTTTGTCTTTTTTTTAGAACGGAGGGAGTATTTCGCAGTGACACTAGATCTAGATGAGATATGGTCGAGGCCTAGCTAGCTCAGCTAGCTCTTGAGGATCTTTCAGAAGTTAATTCAATAATGCGGCTTTGACTCATACAAATAATATACCATATCATATTTGAGATTATGATGTCTTTCTTCTTAGAGGTCTTGTCTTTTATACTTCTAGATCCCCTATCAAAAAGAACTTGAGAGATAAGCTTAGGATACTAACCAAGAAGTTTCATACTCCCTCCGTCTATATAATAGCAACTTGCTTAGATGTGATGTATCCTATGACTATGAATTCTGAATAGAGCATATCTGGATTCGTAGTACGTACTAGAATACGTCCCATCCACCAAAAGTTGCTATATTTGGGACGGAGGGAGTATAGATTAGATAGGGTTATATATCATTTCCAGGATCACTTTCAATTTTCTCAGACTAGCTAGCCAATCTAATTAATTACCATGCCATAATTTTCATGTCTTCTAAAATTAGTCTTAAGATGCAACCCGCCTAAGTGTATCTATAATGGATACAATCAATATAACTATCGGAACATATATATTGTTATACACTATCCATATCATGCAGAGAATTATAATACGTACCATATTACGCTTCTTTGCTAAGCAGTTATACTCTCCATCGTCCCAAAATATAACAACTTCTAGCCTCCAACATTTATCCTAAAATATGTAACAACTTATTCCCTTCTCAATCAATCACAATCATCACATATTTATTACCACTTTTTTAATTTGATACCTGTATCTGACCCTAAACCTTTTATATTTTAATTAGGATGTTGATAATACTTCTATTGACACTGTCCATGGTCGTTGAGAGTGCCCTAGCTTGTACAAAGAGACATGCATGATTTGGGAGCCCAATGGGCGATTGATCGCCCCTAATGGGGGTAGCGATCAGATTCGCTACCTCTCCCCCTCCCTCATCGTTTCCTTTTGGCACCGTATTACTTTCCTATTTTAGTAAATTATACACTAAAGTATTAACCTCAAGTTTACACATCTGAAGTTGGAGACCCAAAGTTTATAAGTCAAAATTTATATATCGAATTCAAATTTGAATTTGAATTCAAATATTTTTTTTATATATAGTATTTCTATACATCTAAAGTTTATGATCAAAAGTTTATAAGTCAAAAATTTATATATCCGATTCAAATTTAATTTGAATTATATCCGATTTAAATTAAATTTTGAATTCAAATATCCGATTCAAATTTGAATTCAAATATTTTCATATATAGTATTTTCTATATATCTAAAGTTATACACCTAAAGTTATAGACCTAATGTTTATATACCCGACTAAATTTGAATTTAATTTATATTCAAATCAAATGTAAATTGAATTTCAAAATATATATATTATTATATATATTAAGTAATTAATTATATATTTGTAATATATATATATTATAGAGGAGACCGATAGAGATTATAGAGTAGTATTCTAATCATCTAAAGTTTATACACCTAAAGTTTATAGATCCAAAGTTTATAAGTCAAAAGTTTACATGCCTAATTCAAATTTGAATTTGAATTCAAATTTTTTATATATAGTATTTCTATACATAAATTTTTCTAACTTTTGTTTTTTTAAAAAAATTGTGTGGTGTACTGTAGTAGAAAGAGAAGAATGGGAGGAGGAAGGGGGGGGAGGAGTATATACTATAGGTGAGGGGCAGGGGGGTGATCGCGCCCAATAGGATTTCCGTGCATGATTGATTATAATTAATATGATATAACAAAGTTTATAATTGGCATTAATGCACTGACAAAATTACTGCATGTCGAGTTACTGGCCTGTACTGCTCGTCCAAACAGGTTCTCTAAGGAAACCATTGGTCTTTATTTAGAGGAACATCCAATCATGTCTATACCCAAACTTAATGGAGCGTTTGTATAGCCGCGCTGCAGTGAGAACTGATCCACTCACCAGTCACCACTCATTTTTCATATAATTTAAAAGAAAAAAAATATTATTTTATCTCTACTACTTTTAAAAACAAAGTCATCCGCTTCTTCATGTATACATAATTAACCACGTAGTGACGTACACATATGTAGGATATAGTATTTTATTTTTAATCCACTCACCCAAACAGTCCCATGCTTTATCCTCAATATATAATCCAACTATCCATGCAATTTCCAATTATATAGGATCTGTCTATTCTAAAACATAGGCATAATACTAATTATTATATATATATAGAGAAAGACGCACACCACTATATATCCACACACCCATGACCATGAGCGTGGACACACACTTAACTTAAGGAGACAAACTCTGATTAAAAGCATAGTAACGTGCATATATCTGTGAACACCAAGATTTAAATTCTTGCTGATGGTATTAATTGTAATCGCGCCTCTGTTGAAAACTTTTGGATGTGAACTATATATAATCTTAAAGTAGAGAAAAAATGTACATGCAATGGTGATATATATGTACAATGCAGTGGTGACTGGTGACATGGCAATTTCCAAATGATGATGAAATGTACCTGTATTTGCTTTTGTGGTATCTTCTTAATTACTGTTTATATGAAATCTCCTTTACGATTTTTAGGAGGTACGTACCAATCAATAACTTATTAGGTCAATACTCCTCTTTTTTATTTCATTTTTGCAAAGTTGGCGGGATAAGCGATCGAGCTTTTTGTTGGACATATATATTCTTGGATGCGATCAAAATTTAATGATAGCAATTATGTCAGGAGAAGTACTAGGCTATACACATTTAAGCGTGTACTATCGATTGACATATGTTGAAAATTAAGGCTCTATAGTGTCTTGTTCTCTTTATAAGTAACCGCACTTGCTATAGCTAGTACCATGTAGTCCCCTAGCAATTAATACTAGATAAGCAGCGTGTCTCAAAACTCAAGAGAAAATATAAAGAGATCTCAATAGCATAGGATGCTCATTCCTGTAGTATAGATTGCGAGAGACTAAGGTTGAGCTAATCAAGACACTACCAAAAAGCATAGTCTGTTGTATATGTTTTTTTAAGTAAATTCTATAAGACCTTAGTTTTTTTAAAACAAAACCTACAAAATCTTAGGTATTACGATCAAAATTGCACAAAACCACAAGGATATATTTTGACGTGCATGTTGCATATAACCATAAAGTATTATGGCTTTATATAGTTTCATTAACCAACTTTTGTTTCATTGATCATACAAATAGTAGTAATCTAAATTAACTATTTTATATTTTATTGCAGTACTAAGATAAATGCACTAACACTATGGTTTTAAAAAACCTTAGAACCAAAATACTCATGGTTATGTGACGCATACCAAAACTCACATGTGGTTTTTAAACTACAATACCTACGGTATTATGAAATTAACTCTTTTTAGAGTTATGGTTTAGGGCTCCTTAATTTAGAACTCAAGAGAAATAAATACGTAACAGTCGAATATATCATGATTTTAAAATACAGAGAACACTAGAATCATGACTAATACTCCCTCCGTATTTTAATGTATGATGCCGTTGATTTTTCGACCAACATTTGACCATTCGTTTTATTCAAAATTTTTATCATGCTTAAAGAACATTTGATGATATTTGATGATGAGTCAAGTCACATTAAAATAAATGATAATTACATATATTTTTTTTAAATATGACGAATGGTCAAACGTTGGTGAAAAATCAACGGTGTCATACATTAAAATATGGAGGAAGTAATATATATCTTGGAGGCTTAAAAACGGTCATATATACTACCACCGATGCGGGGGAGCTAATTGTACTCGATCGATCGGCTAATTGATAAGAAAACAAAATCAGGTAATTAACTAAGTGTAAAACAAAATAATACCTAGCTATACTCTCAGCTGTACCAGGCCACAAGGCAGGCAGAAGTTCTCCCTGGATGCATATGTCTCTTCTCCTGTATATATAGATTGTGTCCTCTCTTGTACTCCCACCTTTCCTCAATGTTTGACGCCGTTTACTTTTTTAAATATATTTTACCGTTCGTCTTATTAAAAACTTTTGTGAAATATGTAAAACTATACGTATACCTAATATTTAACAATAAATCAAATTATAGGAAAAGAATTAATAATTACTTAAATTTTTTGAATAAGACGAACGGTCAAACTTTTTTAAAAAAATTAACAGCGTCAAACATTTTAGGATGGAGGAAGAATCACTATCACCATCACGGAAGAATCATCCATATATCCCTCTGAAAAAAACTGGCTGCAGGATCGATCGATTACAGGGCAAAAAGGCCAGCCACCTCGGTCTGGGTGCTCAAGCTTTTCCCGATCGATCAGTACTACGTGAATTGCATGTGCATTACCTAGCTATACTGCGTACTTTCTCTGTTGCTCAGTGTGCACACTACTATACTGTTTGGACACACGCACACACTGATCAGACAGTGTGGCCATGGCTAGCTGCGTAAACCTCTACTTGAGCAGTACTGCTTGTGTACCCCTTAGAGAAACGCTTAGGGATCTTCCAACTAGCTTTAGAAGGTGGTGGGCCAGATGATCTGGATTCGAAGTCTCACCCCTTCTAATTATTTGATATCAAATCATTCCTTAATATTCGTGTCTTTTACTTGTGTACTGCTCGCAGTACCGTCCTATAAAATAAAATAAATTTTAGAAAAGAATATCCTAAAATATAAGGGATTTTAGAATTCCAAGACAATACTATATTCTTCACCGGCCTATCAACCTTATTCATCACCTACTAACTTTTCTACTTCCTCCGTTTCATAATGTAAGACTTTCTAGCATTGTCCACATTTATATAGATATTAATGAATCTACGTTTCATAATGTAAGACTTTCTTTGCCCACATTCATATAGATGTTAATGAATCTAAACATATATGTGCCTAGATTCATTAACATCTATATAAATGTGGGCAATGCTAGAAAGTGTTACGTTACGAAATGGATGGAGTATTACTTTACTCTTTCCCCCATCACCTTTTATCCCATCACATGTTCTTTTGCCACTTTCTTAATTTTTACAAAAGATAGTATAGGCCCTGTTTAGATTCCAATTTTTTTCTTCAAACTTCCAACTTTTCCGTCACATCGAGCTTTCCTACATACACAAAATTCCAACTTTTCCGTCACACCGTTCCAATTCCTTCAAATTTCCAATTTTGACGTGGAACTAAACACAGCCATATTATGGGATGGAGGGAGTACTTCATATACCAAAACGGTATTTGTGTGTCAAAAACGGTATGCAACTCAACAATACTTAGGACTTATTTGGAATGTATTTATTTGTCAAGCTACAACCTCTAACCTGGATAGCAATTGGAATTAATAAGGCAAAAAAAATAATTTTAAGGTATGAGCTTTTATTCTTCTACTTTGAGCATAAGAAAAGATAAACTTTACAGACTACAGTCCTTGAGAGATATCAAATTTCTTTAATGTAAAACGGTGTTATGAAACAAGGAGTGCAGTTGTAGCATGAGAGAATAATGTTTAACGAATTACCGGAATAGGGATGACGATTAATCAGAATTATGGGGAAATTTGTTGTATCCAAATATATGTACATGTTTTATAATACTATGCCCCTTCTTTGGATATTTAAATGCATACAACTATATGTAAATATTTTCATATATACTATTTTTAATTGAACAATAAATAACTTGGTACTAACCCAAAATGTAGCTTTCAACACTTGTAATTGAAGACTAGACACACCAGGAAATTCGATACCTTCCAGTACCTCATTAAGAGCCATAAAAACACTGAGTAAAAAGAAGACTAGTTGATGTAAAAACCCTATATTAATTGTAAAATTAAAGGGAAAAAATCCAAATATTACCCCTAAATTTTGGATGGAATTCTATTTGACACCCTGAACTTTAAAACTAGACATCTAACCCCTTAAACTTTGTAATACAGTTCATGCTACCTTCTAAGGTGGTTTTACATAATGGTTTTACGTATTTGAGATCTTACATAGTTGTATTTAAATAAGTTCAATATATTTACGTATCATCAATTGTAGGCTGTTAATTTATATACTATACAATGATGTTATAATGATGTTATAGTATTGCTACTCTAGTATTTCTCTTGCGAGTAAGAGCAAACAAGGGGTAAAAAGAAACATTTAAGTGAAAAAATTACATATATGTTTCAATGCATATTTCGCATGATCAAAGCTCAGCCAAAACATATGCAAATGAGATAACGACTTTGTAAAACTACCTCAAGGATCCGTATGAACAGTACTGTAAAGTTTAGGAAACTGAATGTCCGGTTCAAAACTTCATATTGCTAGATGAACTTTTTTTTTGAGAATTACACAGTACAACGCCAGACACTCACAACGCACGCGCACTCACCCCTATGAACACACGCACGCAAACCCTACCCCTATGAGCATCTTCGAAGATTGGGCCGGCAAATCCTGGAGACTGGGCCGGTAAAGTTTAGGGAACTGAATGTCCGGTTCAAAACTTCATATTGCTAGATGGACTTTTGATTTCAATTAAAGTTTAATTAGGTGGTTATTAATTAGGACTTCTTTTTCAAATTTAAAATTTGATACTGCTTAAATTACAAACCCAACCTAAAACAATCAAACAAGCACAGTAGTACATGCACTGGCCTCTCTCTCTCTCTCTCTCTCTCTCTCCTCTGCCTTTTTAAGCAGCCACACGTCGAGTCGTCTCCTCCACACAGATCGCACACACCAGTAGCTGCACTAGCCCACTGTGATCACTAGCTACCGAGCTGCACTGCACTGCACACAACTTGTTCGTCCCGAGTCCCGACCACCACTAGCTCGCTCTCGCACGCTCGCCGCGCGCCATGATGAGCAGCAGGCTGAACGCCGGCGCGATGGCGGTGCCGGCGGCGGCGGCGGCCGACGTCGTCGACTTCGGGTACGCCGCCCCCATGCCGCCGCCTACGTCGGCTTCGACCCAGCCGGCATGGGCGGCGAGCGCCAGCTGTTCCAGCACGGCGGTGCATGCCATGGCCTCTACGATGGTGGCCTCGACTTCGCCGCCGCCGCGGCGTTCCCGGCGGCGTTCCAGGAAGCGGCCGCTCTTGGAGTCGGCCTGTCGGGGTCGGCGGCGCTGGGCGGCAATCTGCTGCAGTCCCTGGCGGCGCCGCCGCCGCCACGCCGTCGTCGCTGCAGATGCGCGATGACGATGATGTCGCTGCCTGGCCTGCCGCGACGGCGGCCGACGTGTACCCGCTTCGGCGGCGCGGGGTTCGTGAAGCGGGAGGATGGCCCCGTCCTGGACGTCGGCGGCGGCGGAGGATCGGGTTGAACTCGGCCGCCGGACCTACTTCTCCCCCGCCGACGTCCTCGCCGTGGACCGCCTCCTGCTCCGGTCGCGCCTCGGCGGGATGGGGATGGGATGGGGATGGGGATGGGCATGGGCGTGCTCGGGCTGCGGGCCTCGCCGGCGGCGGCGCACCACCACCAGCCGCCGCGGTGCCAGGCCGAGGGCTGCAAGGCCGACCTCTCCGCCGCCAAGCACTACCACCGCCGCCACAAGGTCTGCGACTTCCACGCCAAGGCCGCCGCCGTCCTCGCCGCCGGCAAGCAGCAGCGCTTCTGCCAGCAGTGCAGCAGGTTAGCTCCGATCCCGCGCAACCATGTCGCTGCCAGGTGGGACCCAGCAGGCACACGTGTCGCTGCCAGGTGGGACCCAGGGCACAGCCACACACGCACTCACACACTTGACATATACTACCTCCGTCTCAAAATAAGTGCAGCCATGAGTTTCCGTGTCTAACTTTGATCGTCCGTCTTATTTGAAATTTTTTTATACTTAGCAATTTTGTTGTTATAAGATGATAAAACATGAATAGTACTTTACTCGTGACTTATGTTTTTAATTTTTTTCAAAAAATTTTCAAATAAGACGAATGGTTAAAGTTGGGCGCTGAAAACCATGGATGCACTTATTTTAGGACGGAGGGAGTAGCTGATTCAATTCCGTACGAGATGAACACTGCAGCAAACTGTTGAGATATGTTTGCTTGTCTTTTCCGTTGTCTCCTTGCCAACCACGCATCTCACTCACTTTCCATGCATGCATGGATATTTCTATTTCATCAGGATGGATCACTGTACATTCAACCTACTTCATCCCTTCTAAAATATACTACCTCCGTCCCAAAATATAACAACTTTTAGCTATAAATCTGGACACACAGTTATCCAAATTCATAGCTAAAAATGCTTATATTTTGAGACGGAGAGAGTAAATAATTTTATATGGACGAGACATTTCCTAATACTACAAATTTACGAATTTAGACAGAGAGCATGTTCAGACTCGTATATTAGGGAATACCCCCTCCGTACTAAAAGAAAGTCCAATCCTAGCTATAAACCTAGACACATGTATGTCCAGATTCGTAGCTAGAAGTTGGTTTTTTATGGGACGGAGTGGTATGTTATATCCATTCAAAATCTCTTATATTTTGGAATGATGGAGTAATTATATAAATAGCTCCTCAGATGATTTGCATGCATGCAATTGAGCTTAATTATGATGAAAAACAACCTGATCACTAGCTAGTGGTAGTGTATAGCTACCTGCATTATTAATTCATGGCCATGCAACAGAGAAACAGCTTTCTTTTCTTCAGTTCTTGCTTTTCTTCTCTCTGTACTGTGAGTTCATCATGCATCAACTGTAAAAGAAAAAGGCTACTAGATGAGATATTTTGATCCAAGAGTTTAATCTGAGGTCAGATGCTAATTACTAGTATTAGATGATGCATGCATGCATGTCAGTCAGATCAGATCATCAGAGAGCACAAGGCAGTGGTTGCACTTTATCACTGTAGCTATACCTAGCGCTGCATGATCAGTGTAGCACACTCATCATTGCAACTCATCTGACGATCCATGGATGGAGATACATGGCCCCTATATATACTGTATAGGAGTACAGCTGACAGATTGTACACCTACTAGCCCCTACATAAAACAGTCTCTGTATCTGCATACATTGGCATATTTACGTGTACATTAGTACGGCTGCATGTATTAATACAGTTAATTTACAGTAGTAGCAGGGGTACATTAAGTCTAATTTGGTACAATTATATATTCAGTTTGATTTAAATTTGTGTTCTTAATTTGGACAGGTTTCATGTGCTTGCTGAGTTTGATGAGGCGAAGAGGAGCTGCCGGAAGAGGCTCACCGAGCACAACCGCCGCCGCCGGAAGCCCACCGCCGGCGGCCAATCGTCCAAGGACTCGCCGCCGTCGAAGAAAGGGACTGACGCCAGCATCGCTAGCTCCTACACCAGCTGTGACCACCACAAGGGTACGTACTACGTACTGGAGTAAAATTTAACTCAATTAATTAGTTTGGTCCTCAGAAGGGAGAACACATTAATTGAAATAATTCAAAATATAATTACGTGTGTGTAAATGCTCAATATAATGCTGAACGTTAGATAGATCTGAAAGCAAAATTCAGATATATATTGATGTTTTCAAATTTCGAACTATGTACAGATCACTAGATTAATGTTCTTCTTAAATTAATTAACCATTCAAGGTAGATTAGAAGAAAAATATGCAAATTAATTAAAGATGAACTGAATAGGTTTTTCTTTAACTAAAACACAGTCAATAATTCACCTGAGTTTGTAAAAGGGAAAAGGACCATTAGGATCTGTTACTCTTCACTGTTTTTGACCCCAAGCCCAAGCATTGCTAGTTTTTTTTTTTCAAAAAAAAGAAAGGCCTTGCTAGATTTTTTTTTTTTGAGAAAAGCTAGGCCGTTATATAACGTATATTCACCAACTTGTCTATATAATGGAGTACTACTACTACCATACTCATGTCCATAGATACGATCTTTTGTGCAAGAACGTGGCAAATATATATACAGACATAACACATATGACTTGACAGTTGTCACGCCTAGCTAGATGCTACAACCACGTACAACTAGCTGATCGATCATGCACACTTCGCGCCAAATTAAGCTTTCATGCACCTACTATAGCTAATACTCTAGCTAGCAGAGTACTCTCTCCGTCTTAAAATAAAACAACTTAAGATAATATGATATATAACCTAATATAACGAATTTGTACAGAAGAATGTTCAGATTTGCTAGACTAGATTATGTCTGATTATTTTATTTTTGGAACGGAGCGAGTAGTTTACGTTACAATTATTCCAGCATTATTCTACATGTGATCATCACATCTGTTCTGATGATGACCTTCTATCTCTCCTACGTGCAGCAGCTGCGAGTACCACGACGGCCAGCGGCGTGAGCTGCCTGCAGGAGCTTGCAGACCACCACGACGTCGGCGGCGGCCATCAGGCAGCCATGGCGGCGCCGCCGCCGCCGACGCTGTCCCTGGCCGCGCTGCCGCCGCAGGAGGAGGACGACGAGGACGAAGACGGCGGCCTCGGCACCGTCCTGATGATGCAGCAGCACCATCAACGGCGGCGACTGCAACACGACGGCGACGGCGACGACGCCGACGACGTCGCCGCCGCCGCCGCCGCCGCCCACCACCATCTGATGCGATCTCTCGCGCGGCAGCAGCAGCATCGCCACAGCAGCGGCTGCAGCAACAACAACGACGACGACGACGATGAACACAACAACAACAACATACTGTCGTGCTCGTCGGCGTCGGACCAGCAGAACAGCAGCAGCAGCAACAACAACATGCATTTCTTCGAGGTGGATTTCATCTAGTCGTCTCGAAACCAAAAAAACATATTAATTCGTCAGGGTAAATATCCTTTGGAATTAATTACCGATGGTTTTTTCGAACCGATTCACGTGAAAAATCCTGTAAAATTCCAAAGGAGATCTCGATTGGATTGATATGTACGTGTACATCCGAAAATTTAGAGATTGGTCGATGGGAAGTAACGAGAAAAGGGAGTAGAGATAGGCTGCTACTGCTGGTTTGACTGCATTATTATGAGACGATGAGTTGAAAAGAAAGCAGCTAGCTGCTGTTGCTGCTGCAGCTGCAGTTGCTAGCTAGTATTAGCTAGGTTCGTTGCATGCGATAGCTAGGCTGGAGTGAGTGTGTAGCTAAAGTTTGCTTCTTTTTTTTTTTCTTTTGGGGTTTTCTTTTCACTGTGTTAATTTGTACTTGCTCTTGCTGCTTGCCCTTTTTACTAGAGGGGCCGGGGAAATAGTGTGCAGCTAGCATGTGTTTTTTTTTTCTTTGTTCTTTTGCCTTTTTGGTGACAATATGTAAATTATGTTGCTGTGCATCATGCTCCTGACAACGAAACACTAGCTAGCTCTGTTTGCATCTCCTCTTGACTTGTTGTAACTTGTAGTAAGATCTTGATTGTTAAATATCGAATAAGTTCATGATAATTATCTCCCTTGTCTCGTTGAGTTTTTAGACCGTTATGTGTTTTGACAGATCTCTGATCATGTCCCTGGTTTGGAATTCTGGAAATAGGAATAGCTCTGAGTTCCTTTGGTGATTATGGATCTCGCTACTGGCTAGCTTGCTAGCTCCCCTAAATATTAGTCACAGCAACTAATTTCCTGTCCAAATGGGAGCTGATCACTTATCAGTTATATAGTAATATATATCAAAGAAGATAGTGTTAGTGGTAATCAGGGTTTACAGAATTATTAAGAACCGCTCGGTTTTCACATAATTAAAATGGAGATTTCGAGCTAGCTAGAGATCAAATGGCTTGGTAAACCAATCATTTTTTTTTATAAAAAAAACGAATTTTAGTCGAATTTCACCGTTAGTCAAACCATTGGTACTGTCAGGAGCGGTTATCGAGGGTGGTTCGATTTAGTTTGGCCAGTGGTACCTTCCGACAACGGAATATTCTATATATATATATATGCATATATTTGTTTTACTTGAAATATCTTCTGTTCGATAATTAGATCGTTTGTTTGTATGTCTTGTAGTAAGATCATTTGAACAATACAATTGAAAATTATATGAAAAATTAAAGTTTATAATTTTTTGATATACTTATTCTAGTTCTAGCTAGGTGAGAATTAATTATATTTAATTAATTGAAAATAGAGAAAAACAACTTTATGTGCCTTGAGCTAGCTAGGCTGCAATAATTTGTACTCTCTCCATCCCATAATATAAGACATGATCAAACTTGGCACAGTCTTCAAAATTAATTTTTGACTTATAATTTCCCATATACTATAAAGTTTATTACAACAAAATTATAACCATCTTAAAGTAAATTTAAATATTAATCCAATGACATTAATTTTAGCAAATAAAATTTAATTTATATTATAGTAATTGTTGGTCAAATATTTTTAAAGTTGAATCTTGGAATGTGTGCACGCCTTATATTATGGGATAGAGGGAGTACTGATCACCATCTACGGAGTACCTGTTTGAGTTGCGCGCGCGTCATCTAAGGCATAACCAATTTTGAATTTTAGAACTTGATTTAGGGTTTTCTTACGTTGGTTTCGTTGCTTAGCCTTGTCTTTTGGACCGTTAACACTAGAATTGTAAAAAGTTCGCACCATAAAATACCTCCCAAGCATGAATGATTTCTAGGATTAGTTAATGCATGCCTACAATATTATAGTATAGGCCGGCCATCGATCTCATAATGAACGTTGGCCTCATCAGCAGTGAATAGAAAGGGTGAACATATCTTTCTCAATAACTAGGGTATCTCTTCGTATTGAAAGGCGGTAGGACCAGCAACGACACACACACACACAGTTACTGCTGTACTGCAGTAGGAGTAATAACTAAGGATTTCAATTGAAAAGAAGAGATGAAAAGTACTACTAGTATCAATCAAGCAGGGACCGGACCAAGATCGCATCACATTGTTTATCTACATGCCGCCATCGATATATGCCTGCGTGTTTTAAATTTATGGCAGTGAAATCTAACGCTCCAAGAACATTAAAGATGGATCTCGATCAGTGAACAAAATCCATTGGGTAGTTCACGTCAAAATTAAAAGTTTGGTTGAAATTAGAACAATGTGACGGAAAAGTTGGAAGTTTGTGTGTGTATGAAAGTTTTGATGTGATAGAAAAGTTGAAAGTTTGGGCATAGATAGTTCAGGAAGAAATTTTGATTGATATATAGACAAAAGCGATGATCTCATAAAGCTTGAGATACCAGCTGCTGGATCTTTTATGAGCTCTATCTGTGCTGGGACCCAAATTCTCTTTTCTTACGGATATTTAATTGTACCAACAGTTCGATCAACCTCATTGTAAATATGCTCTTATGCACTTAATTAACAAATTAATTACCTCTAGTACATGGGAGAGATGGATGGACCAAATATATAATACTCCCTATAATGGCTTGTCAGGACTGATCAGGAGTTGTTACAACAATTCAATTGCTTCTGCAGGCCAGAATCAGAAAGAAATCACACAGCAGGATCTCTCCCCATTTTAATTACTCCTCTCTTGATCTCTTCCTACAATTGATGGAACCAACAGGCTTTTCTTTCCCGTTGATCCCGTCACACGCATGTATATATATCTGAATCGTTAGCTAACGAATCAAGCATATTCAATGTGCATAGGTTCACCCCAAATCTAGATAGGAAAAAGTTCGAATTATCCCCCCCTGAACTATCGCGGTCGTCTGAATTACCTCCTGAACCACAAAACCGGATATTCTTCACCCCCCCCCAACTATAAAAACCGGACGAATTACCTCCCTCGACCCAATCCGCGGTGGTTTTGGTCTACGTGGCGTACACGTGGCAGTCCAGTCAGCATTCTATTTATTAAAAAATATGGGACCCACCTGTCATACTCCTCCCACTCTTCCTCTCCCTCTTCTCTCTCTCACTCTTCTTCTCTCTCTCACTTTTCCTCTCTCTCTTCTCTCACTCTTCCTCTCTCTCACGCGCACGGCGAGGCAGGGCGGAGGGGCTGCGGCGGCGGCGAGGCAGGACGGAGGGGCGGCGACGGCAGCGAGGCAGGGCGGAAGGGCGGCGGGCGGCTTTAGGCAGCGCGAGGCAGTCCGGAGGGGCGGCGGGCAGCGAGGGCAGGGCGGAAAGGCAGCGCGCGCGGTGAGGCGAAGCGCGAGGCAGGGCGGTAGGGCGCAGGGCGGCGCGAGGTGAGCGCGGCGGTGGAGGAAGCGAGGCGGCAGCGAGCAGAGCGGCGCAGGGGCGGGCGGGTGACCCGGAGGTGGCGTTAGCGGGGGATGAGGATGACGACGGATGGGGAGGTCCACGCCGGCGACGGACTTGACCAGCGACCAGCGACCTTGGCGCCGTGGAACTCCTCGCCACCGCTCGTCTTCACGAAGACTCCGGCCTCCCCGTCCTCTCTTGACGACGCCTTTGGTCGCGTTGAGCACGCCGCCGGCGTGCTTCCGCCCTGCCTCGCCGCCGCCGTTGCCGCCTCCTCCGGGTCACCCACCCGCCCCCTGCACCGCCGCCTTCAAGCACTCCACACGGCGCTCGCCTCGCTGCCGCGCTCGCCGTTGCCGCCCCTCCGCCCTGCCTCGCCGTGCACGTGAGAGAGAGGAAGAGTAAGACAAAGAGTGAGAGAAGAGAGAGGAAGAGTGGGAGAGAAGAGAGAGAGGAAGAGAGGGGAGGAGTATGACAGGTGGGTCCCACATTTTTTAAATAAATAGAATGCTGACTGGACTGCCACGTGTACGCCACGTAGACCAAAACCACCGCGGATTGGGTCGAATGGGGTAATTCGTCCGGTTTGTATAGTTGGGGGTGAAGAATATCCGGTTTTCGGGTTCAGGGGGGTAATTCGGACGACCGCGATAGTTTGAGGGGGTAATTCGTACTTTTTCCATCTAGATATGTACTGTCTGATCTGTTCTGAAAAGAATGACGTCCTAAAATACGTACAGACACACATCTCTCAAAATCGTAAATCATTAAGAACTATAAAAGTATTAGAACTTGATATGCAAAAAATATATTAGCAGATTTGATGTGGGAAAACTTTTGAATAGTTATAAATATATAGTTTGAAAAAAAAAATTATAAAGCATGTGTATTAGAGACATGTCGGTATGCAAATAAAACTTTAAGGAAGAAGAAGAAAATAGAACTTGTACGTGTTTTGCAGCACAGAATTAAGAGAGCTAATGATCGATCCAGCTGAGCGTAGGCCATATCAATGAGACTCCCATGAATATGCAGAAGCTGCCTACGAAGAAGCTAGGATAGTTGCTAAGCTAGCTAGCTTCCTGTTGATCCGTATTTCTCCCTCCGTCCTTAAAAAAAATAAACCATGGGTTTTCATATCCAACGTTTGACCGTTCGTCTTATTTGAAAAAGTTATGAAAAAAAATTAAAAAGACAAGTCACGCATAAAATATTAATCATGTTTTATCATCTAATAACAATAAAAATACTAATTATAAAAAAAATTCATATAAGACAGACAGTCAAACGTTAAACACGGAAACCCAGGTTTTTTTTTTTTTGATTGAGGGAGTACAATACTATATATACTGTACTTATATGGTTAGCTTTAGCAAGCTAAAATCCTGTGTATGTTACATCTGTACATGTGCTCTAGGTGCACTTTGGAAAATTCGTACATATATACACGGTTTAATTATCCGGACAGACTTTAGCTTGGTGGTACAAGTCCTGCATGCTGTTCTGTACTTCTGGTCGGGATTAACCTGCTCCGTCTATTTTTAAAAAGCAATTTTTATATATGAATTTTAACTTAGCGTATGTCTAGATTTATATATAAAAGTTACATTTCGAGATAGAGGGATTAACCACCTAAATGAAAATGATATTTTAACTCTAATACATTGGCTTCAATACAATGCAACATAACTTTTTATTCATTTGCTCTCAATATGCTACTCTACTTAATTTCGTTCTTCTCCTCTTGTGACTCAGCACATTTGGGCTAGCTAGCTATTCGCATGTAATGCCACGATCTAGTGTACTCTTTCTTTCTCTCTTTCTTTTCTCTAAACTCTCCTATACACATTTCTCCCCCCAACTTCATGGATCAAACAACACGTTAACTTCGAATATCTAACATTTAGATTTACCATCATCGTCAGATTTGTAACATCCAGTCAACTTAATTAATTACCCCTGCGTGCATCACAGCTTTTAATTAATTGGGAGAGAGAATTGGAGTAAATGTATATGGCTGCTTTTCCTGTGTTCGGCCATAAGAAAAGCTCTAGGAATTGTGCTAAATGGCAAAGGCTTGTGCATGCAGGGGTTGCTAATTAAAGGGGCAAAAGCTGCTGTTGCAGCGATCACAATCCGAAATGTCATAGTATGTTGAGTCACATATATAGGACGCCCTTCATAAAGAGAGAGGGGTGTTTTAGATCCTCGGGTGTAAAGTTTTGGTGTACACATCAGGTATTATATAGAGTGTCGCATGGGGTATTCGGACACTAACAAAAAAATAATTACAGAATATGTCAGTAAACCGCATGATGAATTTATTAAGACTAATTAATCCATCATTAGCAAATGTTTACTGTAGCATCACAGTGTCAAATCATGGAGCAATTAGGCTTAAAAGATTCGTCTCGCAAATTAGTCGCAAACTGTGTAATTAGTTATTTTTTAGCCTATATTTAATACTTTATGCAGATGTTCAAACATTCGATGTCACAGGGTGAAAAATTTTGGGGTGAGATCTAAACAGGGCCAGAGACACTAACTCTCAGGTAGAGGGCCAACGACTATACCATATCAGAATATTAGGGTCTATTTTGGAGAGCTTAAGATTCTGAGAAGCAGCTGGTTGGTAGACAGCTTCTGAGAATCTCAAAAAGCTGGGTTTTCCAAACTTTTAGTTTATTTTCTGGATTCTACAACTACAGCTTTTTAGAATCTGAACCAAAAATTGGATTGTTTGCGGGAGTTTCTGATTATGAGAGAAGCTGCAGCAGCTAGAAGCTCCCCAAACATACCCTTAAGCTTGTTGCCTTATCAATCATGGTTAATATTTAAATTTAAAACTTAATTTTAGAGTTGATTTTGAGGTCAAAGTAGTTTATTTCTCAAGCTGTTAGAGCTATTATACAGCTGGAGCTATGAAACTCTGAGTTCTAAACTACAACCTAAACAGAACTTTCTCATTTTTAGTTAGTTTGGAGGAAAAACAAAAGATTTGGACTCCTAAGAATTAATTCTTATGAGGCATACTCAGTTTGTAGGAATGTAAATATAGGTAAACCGGAAATTTTCCTTCCTACAAGTTGAAAAATAATTAAAACATAAAAAAAATCATCCACTTAAACCTCTTGAAAAATTCATATGGATTAAAGTGTGCATACACTCATATTTTCTCTTTTTATATTTCTATAAATTAAAATTCCTCCAAACCGAAATATCATGGTGTGACATAGGATGTGCACTTTACCTAAATAAACACAGGATGTGCACATGTACTCCTAAAAGTATTAATAGTTGGCCATGTTTTCTTGTTTCAAGACCCTGGAAACATCCAATTAATCATGTACAATCAAATCATACGCTAGTTTCACATGGCGGCACGGGGACAAAATCTTTTTTTCAAACAGTCCCTATGTCTATATATATAATTGCCTTGTCGTGGCAGCTCCCGCGTGCGTGCATCTATTACTTGTTTTCGGGCATCTCATACTTCTCATTTTCTTAAGTGATCCCCCCTACTCCTAATTACTAGGAGTACTAGTACTCGCATGGAAATGAATGCGAATAACAGGACAACACCAGTTTCCACTTCCAGTAGATGCATGTTACTCAAAGGGTCCACACTCCATGCTTAGATGGAAGTTTAGACAGATTAATTACAATACCATCTGTCAACTGCCACAAATGGGTTTTCTTTCTCTTTTGGGACTAGTACAATTTGTTAATTACTGTTCCTTAGGCTATGAAAATATGAAAAAAAAATGAAAATGTAACTTTGATCGCTAATTTCTATTACAGTATATATATTGCAGAACTTGAGAACATTATAGTATTATGAAAGTATTTCTCAGGACAGCCTACAACGACTTTTATCCAAACTAAACATTCAAAATGATAATGTTCAAAAGTTTGAAAGTTCCCTTTGAGATGTGTACTCTAAACGATTGGTTTTCGTGACCAGAGTAAAATCTAGTTGTTTACATCTTTTAGCATTGTCTGAATAACAAGAGATCAGATTATTCTTAAAGTGGGGATCCGATTGTTTTCAAGGCAACATGAAGTTCTCTCAACCATTAGGCCACCCACAATGGTTATCTATAGGCTCTCTATAAGATATCCATGTCAGCATATTTTCCTACTTGGAAGAGATTAAATGAAGAGAGATAGCAAAGCTATCTACTAACCTGGAGATAGTCTATAGAGAAAAACGAGGCAATGGATTAGAGAGCTATAGATACCCATGTAGACATACCATTGAAGTGGTTTACTATTAATCTAGTCTATTGCTGAGATGTACATGTTTTATAGATATCACCTTATTTTACCATTGCGGGTGCAAAGTCATACTAATAAAGGAACTTTTAAGTCTAAAATAAATGAGTATGCAGATGGCGGGACAGGTTTTGAAGTCAAGTCCCTACGTGCCTACTAACCAACACCATGAATCCGAACCTCAGAACCTGAACTGAGCTGGGACAGTTCGCGTTCGCCCTACAGTTACAACAATACCATCATTTGGGCCTGCTAAATGTAAGGTGCTCTGATGGTGATGGGGCCGGCCGGGCTGAATTTATGGACAAGTACAGAAGATGTGGGGCTCTGGACTCTGGGTAATTAGGCAAGCTTTTACACTAGGGCTGTTCACCCGGGAATTTTCATTATATTTTTCGAACCTTTTAAATTTTTTAATTTAAAAAATAAATCCTTTTAAAACTGGCCTGGGTACCCTTCCTCTCCTCTCCGGCATTCTCGTCGCCCGAGTTTGTGTCGCACACCGGGTAGATTCAGAAAATTTCTCAGATACTCCCTCCATCCTAAAAAAAAGACAATCTAAAAAGAAATGTGACCACTCCTAGCGCAACGAATCTGGACAGAGCAAAGGTTACATCTCCTCCTAGGTTGCATGTAGTATCTCGCACAAGAATGTCCATCTCACTGAGACATGTTTCTTTCTCCATTCTTGAAGGCCAGAGGAGGTGTGATCCTACACACTACACAACGATAGGCCGGAAAGGCGAAAAAGATTGAGGCGGCCGGCTACTTTCGCGACGGCGATGCGAGGGGTGCCGCGCGCGGCCAGTGATCCGTTAATTCCAGAAAGCACTCAGGTGCCAATGTGCCATGCCACGCACATGGTGGGGAGAGTGAGGGGATCATCAACCGACCAGCCCCCACCAAGCCGCCTCGTGATTCGTGCTAATGAGCATGCACACCCCCAGGCTCCTACTACTAGTAGTGCTGCTGTTGTTTCCATGCTTTGAACTTGTTGCTATGCTATTGTGTAGTAATTGTGGACTAGGGTAGCCAGATGCGTCAGTGCGTGCACGTTGCCACTTCCCCAATTCACTATACCTCCTCCAGAGTTGGAGCTCGGAGGCAGGGGCAGATCTAGCGAGGGGCGGCGAGGGCTCGAGCCTCCATTACTGGCGATAGGATTATGGAAGTCTTCACTAATTCTTTTTACCATATACGAGGGGGACTATAGATATATCTAGTTTGTTCAGACCCTTCTATTATTTCTTAATACGCCACGGCTCGGAGGTAGGACTGTGCAGTGACTACTGACTACAACACATGATTAAATTGAAAGCAGAACAGCTCACTCTGAGTTCTGATCACCTAGAGGAAAAGGGGATGAGAGTAGAAGGCACAAGGGCAAAATTTGCACACGCTCTACATGTATATATATATGTGTGTATATGTAGTGTATGGTGCCGCGCTAGGCTTGCCATATATATACATCAAAGGAACTCATCAAAAGTTTTAGAATTCCGAAGTGCTAAGAAACTGAAGGTAAATTCAGAATAGTAGTAGCATTGCTTAGTTAGTCTACTGAAGATAGCAACGATCAAAGGCATTAAGCAGTTTCTCCCTGAATACTGGTAATTAGAAATTACTGGTGTTAGCTCGAACCTGGAGTGAGCCTTTTACAGTTCTGATCTTGCGCATTCTTCATCTTCTGCTGGCCTTCCAGTACCTGCAGTAAGTAAGAATGTACATCAAGCTTAATTATGGCCCTAGCTTTATCTTGATTTTTAAACTAAAGGATGGAACGGAGAATCAAGAAGCCGAGAATTACCTCACCTTCTTGACTTCCTTGGCCTCCCAACCGGTTTCTTCGCCTGGGTTGGAGCCAAGTCTGGCTCCTGGCCAACCGCTATCGGTTCGCCTTGATGTGATGGACCACTCCTTGATCGGGTTCTGCTGTCAATGTATTGGCGACGATATACATTAGCAGGTGAACTTCTCCTAGTTTGAGTGCTCCTTTGCAGGCTAGCTCCTGTGCAATTCCTAGGACTGTTTTCAAGCGGCACGCCTGTTGATGAACTGAATAGATGGAAGGACACAATTACTTACGTATTGCAATAAATTCTTTTATCATGAAAATATAAAATGTATATAGTAGTATATCATATGTTCATTGTGGACAGTTTACATTGCTTGATAGAAGAAATGCATTTCAGATTGTTCATAACTAGTAAGGCATTATAGGCTGACCATTGGTTATGGAGCATGTATACACATTGCAGAATTTAGATATTAAGAAAAACAATTCATGGCATATTATTGCAATGTTGTATTAAAGTCATAAAACAAACAAAATGAACCATAAATACCAGATATCATGAGTTTATAACAGGAAAACAACATTGGCCCATTTGAAGATACATGGCTGCCATGGACATTACCTGGGCGCAGCCTCCTTGTCCTCTTGAAACATAAGTTTTGAAACAGAACAAGGGTCATTGCAGATGGTGCCTACTGCAGAAAAACTAAGAGTATCAGACGAGTTAATAGTAGAAACCTAAGGTTTATACTCACAGAATCAGAAACTTTAAACTAAATGCAGAAACGTACTGTTACGGTTTTTGCGTGAAAGGACTACTATTTCAGGATCAAAAGGAACAATATCATCCAAAGGTTCCACCTTAATAGGAAAGGTATTTGTCAGGTCCTGTGACAAAATTTGGAGTTACTTTCAGTAACAGGGCACCACAGCCGAATTTGACAAATTCCAAAGAGCGACACCCAGTAAACTAGTGTTGTATAGTCCAAGTACCCGATCAGAGTATGGATAGAGCATGGTAGGACAACGGTTATCCCGGTTGGCTTCACTAGTGGCTGAAGCAAAGGTCCGTGCAGTTACAGCAGGGCGCTTACCACGGAGAGCTGATATGTCATTATCAGTGTCATCATATGAAACAATGTTGGAAAATATTAGGTTGTCCGTCCCGAGAAGGGGGATATCTTTGAACAGCTTCTTTGTATCTTCTGGTATCCCCCTGAATGCATTAGGGTCCTTGGTGGTTGCCTCTTCAAATGAAGCTATATCTATCACAAAATAAAGGCACAGAAATAGTTGATGACCAACATATATCCCACTAGAATAGGCTTTACGGTTTTGAAATGTAATTGCAACAATTACAACATATTTTACCTGAATGACTCTTAAGAATACCATCCTGCCTATTTGAAATGTTCAAATCATTTAGCTTTGGTCTGACACTTCGGGAGTGAGACTCATCGAGGTTATGTCCAGTGCAAGAATTACTTCTTTTCAGAGCCTGCAGTTGTTCAACAAAACTGCAAGTTAGGCTCCTATAATTTGAACTGTGTGAACCTGGTTAGGCATTCTCTTTGGTTGATTTATTCAGGCTTGCAGTTCTGCAGTTTTGATCTTCATTATTTATAGATTTGTTTGCTCCTACTATAATGATTCAATAGCAGATGATATTCCACTTCAAGAAGAAAAGTTAGAACGTTTGCATCATTCCAGGGTCAAACAAAAAATGCAAGATTTGAACAAATAAAATGAGATACCTGCTCTGAGATAGACTAAGTATTGCCCACGAAAATCTTTTAGGCATGCTGTTAGCCAATAAAGAAACATCACTTGGTCTAGAAAATGAATGGTATTAAAATGACCCTAGAAGGTTAGTAGCTCAGAATTATCAAACCCATGGCCTATACTATGAAGAATTTTGTAGTGATGGGAGAAAAATCAGAAGAAATTAATAACATGAATAAAACCTCAGAAAATATGGTGTACTTTGGCAGTTTACATCATCAGAAGTAGTCATAAAAAACTGAGCACAGTCTAATGGTATTGAAAAGGCGAATATAAGGTGCAATGTAAATACATGTCATGAAATTCTGTGATCTTGAGTACCAACATATTTAGTGTAAAGTATATTTCCACAAGGTTCAGAGAGTTGGGGACTCACATGCTGACTCTCTTCAAGCCATCCGTTCTCAACAATGTTGTTGTCAAGCTGTTGGCTACAATCATGAACATTTGAACTCGCAGAGCAAGTGTTTGGACGAAATGAAGAGTATGGAACATGATCTTGCTGTTGGCTAGTTTGCCAAGCAATTGGAAGAACAATAGAAGGTTCAACCACATCAGGGTCTGAGTCCACAACCCGCTCGTGAATTATCTTTATCAGTATATCACATTCCGATCTGGCACGTAATTGAAGAATTGAAGTCAAACTTAGCAGTCAATATGTTCAGAAATTGCCTCTGTAATAAATAGTCATAATAAGAACGAACTTCCCTATCAAACTTATGTCTTTTTTTCTATATCATCTCAAGGAGATAATAACAGAAAGGCCACGCTCTTGAAATTTGGTCTGATAGATATATTAGTAATTGCCGGCCACAGATACATTTAGCTTATGAAAGTACTAAAATTTTTCACCGGAAGGAAGTACTGAAATTCAATGAAAATAAACTCATATGATTAAGCTAATACAGATCCAATAGTGAAAAGATTGGTTGTACAACTAAAAAACTACAGCAGAAGAAAACAAAGATATAAGGTATGATACCTTGAGTACGTTTCTTGCAAAAGCATCTGCAGTATAGCATCCTTGGGATCTATCTCTGAGACAAGTGCTAAGGATCCCACACCACTGTCTTTTAGAGTAATCTCCTTTCCGCTCTATGATCATGAAAAGGACATTCTTGATCAATCTCTTCATCACTCCTAAACTAAGATTTACAGTCCACTTGAACTACAGAGATGTACAAAGATGGAAATACCTGGTTGAACTGATTGTTAGAAGCAAAGTGCGCAGTATTATCTGTTCATTTAAGAAGATATAGATCAGGCAAAAAGGGAGCAAACTTTGATGTGTTTTCATCATCGAGAAATGTGAAGCACAAAACAGAGTAATGGGGTTAATCTAATCATCTGTTGCTACAAAGTATCGCATCAAAAGGATTCAATAGTTGCATGTATGGCGTTCTTAGATAATGTAGGAGTAGAATGCATGTGCTTTTAGAAAAGCTACAGGAAAAAGAAAAACTAAGTATGTTTCAATGCTTTGTCCTACCAGAGATTAACTGAAACTTCAGGTGGCAGAGAGAGGAGCATGGACAAGGTCAAATTCCAGTCTCAATTTTCAAGCATTGTACAATGGGATTCAGCCCAACACCCCACACCATTTTCCCCCTACTGTTCAAACCAATGACCAGATCACTGGCAATCATACAGAAAACACAAGGCCACCTACACTTCTCTAGTTTTAAAATTAACAGGTTCAGTACAATATCCGTGAGGAAAAAATATTTCTCCAAGTTCTCTCCAAATTGGCAAATGAAACCACTACTAAAACCTAGAGAATCCGATCATATTATTATACCTCTAACTCCGTGTTCGTGTGATGCTGCACTCGGTTTGTGCAAAAATTAACTACAGGATTAGGTAGCGCCAAATTCACTCGAATATTTCGCAGGCTAACCAACCACACGGACGCGCCACCATCTCCAGCGACGGACGGCAACGGCTCACGCCGAACACCCGCGAGGGCAAACAGCATCAACCACGGCGCAAAACAACGCAGCGCACTCGGATTCTAGAACTCCGCGCGAGGGAAGGATCGCGTACCGCCACTGCCGCGGTGGCCGCGCGGAGGCGGCGGAGACTGGGACGACGACTCCTGCGAGGAGGAAGCGGAGCCGCCGGAGCCGGAGTCGGGGGAGTCCGGGCCGAGCACGGCGGCGAGGAGGCGGCCGGCGCCGCATACCAGGCCGGAGAACCACCCTCCGGGCCGCTCCGCTGGCGGCGGCGGTGACGGTGGATCATCGCCTGCGGCGGCGGTTGCCATGGATGGGGAAGTGGAGAATTGGAGGGAAGGGGATTGAGAGGAATTTTTTTTGGTTTTGGAATTTGTGGGCAGTTGCGCTCAGTTACTGCGAATATTAAAATGAAGTGATTTTTCGCCACGGTGAATTTTCAGCTTTTTTTCTGTTTTATTTGCTCGCTTCGTGAACAGCAAATTCCAGAGGCTTATTGAAAGCCCGTTTGAAAAGCTTCTAATAACTACAAGTTCTTAAATCAAAACTTCTCCCAAACAATTCAATTTTTTTTTAGATTCTGCAAAGCAAAGTTATAGTTATCAGTTATGGAACTCAAAAGCGAACTACGAAGTACTCCCTCCTTCCAAACTACGAAGTACTCCCTCCTTCCATGAATTTGAATTTTTTTAGATTCTGCAAAGTTATAGAACTCAAAAGCGATCTACGAAGTACTCCCTCCTTCCATGAACTAACTAACGTCATAATAGGAGGAGGGAGTATTAGTTGTTGAATTCAGAAAGCAAATTAAAAATTAAAAATTGGTTTTTCCAGCCGTTTCTCGGAATCTAAATCTCCTAAACACCCTGAGTCAGTCACGTTTCAAACTCGTTCAAAGCGGAAAAGTAATACAACGCTTATGTATTTCATATTTGAGCAAGTCGAGAACAGATTGTTTTGCTTTGATCCATGGAAGTTGTCGTAAGTTTGAAACGAAACGTAGAATTCAAATTGCCTTTGATGTTATCGAACTATGAAACACAAAACTGATAGCTTATCTAATTTGGCTAATCATGACAGGCAAATGGTATTTTCTTACGAAATATGATCTCACACATTCCGAGCAACGACAGTTTCAACGCATAACATTACCATATCATGACATAGTTAAAGATCCAGGTCAATCTGCATCAGTTGTACATGACACTTAATTGTTCATGTCAGCAGCATATTACAATAATCAATCTGGACATGGCCCGGGCTATCTCATTCCGCATCCTCTATCTCGGTATCCTCTGGAACGCCTCGGAGATACAAAACGTTGTTGCACCTGTACAATTCACAAATGAAACAAATAAGAATTATACATCAGACAATTGAATATGTTTTGTGTAAGGGCAACCACAATGTTGAACAAAAGCAGGTAACAAGCAATTAATATAGGCTTATAACTAGGTAAGAAGCATTGTGGGTAGAGACAATAACTACTACCGGGCCATTGTGCTACTGCCGGTAACAAGAGAATAAAGAACAATATTTTCTGTAGATATGGGAATCTTTTTGTACAAGCATGGCTATAGGAGATAGTTTTACAATGATTCTTTTTAAGGTGGACCCCACCTTAATTTGCAGAATAGGCATAGCACATTGTGAGCTTTGTAATAACTGTTACCACCTGAACCCCGGGCCCACGTTATTATCCACTTTGGTAGTATACATTGCGGTTGCTCTAATAACGATTTAGTCAGCAAAAGACTTCCCAAGTTATAAGCGCTGCTACTTGTTATACTTCTGCATTTGAGTAAATTCCATATACTCTGAACCCTATCATTCTATCTCTCCATATTTTACCATACTATCATTCTATCTCTTAATATTACCAGTCAGACTGAAAACAGGGTAATAGCATGCAAGTAACCAACAGATCACCTATGAGTACATAAGTACCAGCGGTAAGCCAATAACTACAGATGAATCTGGTCCAGGACTGAAGGGCGATATATAGAGTTACCTTATCAGTATCTCACCCAAGTTTCCAGAGAATTGCCCATCAATATACTCCTCTGTATTAGCCAGCTGAAAACAGTAGACAATTAGGTAAATTGCAGCAAAAGAAGATGACACGTCGATCCATATTGGTAAATGAACGAATTTAACTGATACAAAATACAAAATAATACCTGCAGATTCATATAAGAGTCGACAGAAACAAGATATCCTGAAAGGGGGGTACAAAAAGAGTATCGTCAGCATAATCGATAATAAGGCACAGTCTGAAAACTAAATTACAACAAGAGGACCCATTTTAACACATGATTTCCATTGAAATTCCATTGTAAAACCAATGAAAGTGGATGTTCTTGATAAGTGCCATGAAGTAATTGTCCATGGCAGCAAGAAATTTCATGTAAAAACTGGACAAAATTGGATGTTCCTGAAACCTCAGAGATTTCATTCTGAAATTTCAATCACTAGCCTAAGCGTATCAGTGAATAAAATGTGACGGGTAAAAGTATAGATTACCTTTGTATTCCATACCCCACTTAAGTTTGACAATGACAGGCTTCCCTGTCAGGTTGTTCAAGAAAGGCTTCGGGTTAACTGGCACAGTCTGCATTTAGAAACAATCCATTAATAGTATATAAAAGATGTATATGGAGGCACCACTTGGACCTGAATACCATGAATAATCATCATGAAGAAAATCAGAAGAAAACAGATACTAGTCAAGTCAGTACAATGTCTGTAACAAATCAAGTTTGTTTTGCAACTATCTGCAGCAATAGAACACCACACTGATGACTGTGTTGAAGCCCTAATTAACTCAAGACGCTGGGTGCTACTCCCTACTGAGCTGACAGACCAGCAGCTACAGACCGTAACTGATTACGCAGGCCTAACAAGAGACAGGAGGAAGCCAAGCCAGGACAGACCGGCTAGGGGCAACGCATGACATTTAGACCACTGGCTCATTGTCTTTGTTTTCCCCACTCAAAGAGACAGCATGGGATACACTAGTTCCTCAATGCTCTTCTGAAGCTCCAATTCAAGTAAAGCATAGTCCACTTAGAGAACCTTGATGTGAACAGCTGAGTTGTCAAGTTTCAAATATTTTTAATAAGATCAAGCTGAAGATGCCCTTTCCTCTTCAGCCCATACTGATGTACCAGTCAGAATAGTGAGCAAGGAATGGGAACGCTTCTTGTTCTTGCATCTTGAGCGGCAGGGCAGGTTCAAGTGTGTGCTTCCCATTCAAACTCTTCTTTTACTCTGAAGTGTTGAATTTCATTTTATCGCAATCCAATGCCCTGGATTTTTGTGATGTTCAATTCGATTTTTGGCAGTAGTGCTATTGATATGCGTAAAGGAATAACAGTTTCTAATCTGAACATCTCAGAAAATTAATGGAATTGTATGTATCTTTGTTAGATTTCTGGATTGAAATTTCTGGTTTTAATTCAATCTGGCATGCTTTCTGTTTCTGTTCCTATTATCAACTTGTCAGTCTGAATTTCTGTGTGATGATTGGTATGCACTTTGCATGCGCTGCCACCTGAACTAGTGCACAGTCCTGCAGAACCTAATGGGGCCGGCCAGATCCACCGAGAGAGGGACGGGCCAATTTTTTCTCTCTGGTTTCCAAGTGGTTCCCAACTAAATTGGGGCAGAAGGTATAGGTGACGGGTTGGCCCATCCCGTCCCGTTTTTGGACTGATCTACCACCCAAACGAGGCACTAATCATAGCACAGGGACGCACTAGGGAGGTCTCCCTCAGTTTCAGTGATAGAAGGATAACAACTGCGAGGTTCAAACTTACACTCACATGCCGCATAAAAAGAAAATCAGAGCACATCTTCCAACCAAACAAACATCATCCATCGTTCTTTCAACCTGAAAGCTAAGCAGGGTCCAAACTTACACTCCTGCGCCATAAAAGATAATCATAACTCAAACCACATCTTCGAAACAAGCAGCTCTAGGGGTTTCAAAAAGAAGAAGAAGAAGAAACAAGCAGCTCTACAACTCTAAAACGAACTTTCGGAGGATTCTCTAAATACCATGACTTCAATTTGTCCCTCACCACAATTCGACATGAAACCTATCCCAAATCACACATCCGACCTATCTATCCTGGAGGTCATAGACCTAGAACAGTTAAGCCATCCAATCTATATCCACCTACTCCGAATCGAGCACACGAAGCTACGGCTACGAGACTACCACAACAGTTGGCACCAAATCACGCGACAAAAAAAAACATTCGAAGCGTAAACAGATCCACTACACGAGATAAACAATTTCGCGGAGTAATATCGAGGGAGAAAGAGAGAGAGAGATGAGGGCAATACCGCCATTGAAGGGGGGTAGCCGCCGCCGCCGCCGGTGCCGGTGCTGGTCGGGGATGCGTAGGGGGGAAGGCGACGAGGCGGCCTAGCTAGGGTTTTGGGGGTGGGGAACTCCGATACCACCGCCTGAACTAAAAGTCGCTCGATGGGCCACAGCCCATTTATCGGTTTGAGCGGTTCGAATAAATCCATTTATGTCCCTCGTCTTTCCGTCGAGTTTAACTCATATCATTCCTCTCTCTTCGTTCCATATTACTCCCTCCGTATTTTAATGTATAACACCGTTGATTTTTTTATAAAGTTTAACCATTTATTTTGTTCAAAATTTTTGTACAAATATGAAAATATTTATGTCATGCTTAAAGAACATTTGATGATAAATCAAGTCATAATAAAATAAATAATAATTACATATTTTTTTTAATAAAACGAATAGTCAAACTTTAGAAAAAGTCAACGGTGCCATACATTTTAAAATATGAAGGTAGTATAATTTAAACATGTGATAGTGGTAGGTAGATAGTCAAAATACGACTATCTTTAAACGGGAGTATATCCTACGACATTATGTCGGAGAGCCGTTCGCATTGCCATAGGACCTAATTTAACTTGATCTTTAAACGGGAGTATATCCTACGACAGTATGTCGGAGAGCCGTTCGCATTGCCATAGGACCTAATTTAACTTGGTTTTATAAGTTGAGGTCCAGATTTTTGGTATCACGGTTCAGATATATTAAACTTGACAAAAATATGAGGGACGTCAAGTGGAATTATTTCTAAGCGGTTTAAATCTGGGGTCGTGCACTCTTTCCTTTTAAGGACCATATTTAAAATGTTATGTATATAAATAATCCAAATTTTCTCTTTTTATTAACATAGTACATATGCAGACGTTTATATAAACATGCGTGCACACTTACTTGCTTATCACTGAAATAATAATTAGCCATGAATGTGAGTCCTGTGTAAAGTCTATGACTCTAAAACAAGCGGGCATGTTCCACCACCGGAAACCTAACCAGTTGAGTTACGCTCGCTTCGTAATTCAAATTTGTTTTTATTTACCATAATTTATATAATGTGTTGTCCTGTTGCAGTTAAATATAGTGTAAACACAATGTAAAGAAGAAAAATGCAGTCCCTTGTTTATTTTTATTTGCAAAATACCGTTATCTATAACAAGAGGGGCAAATTGATTTTTACCATTTCATTCAAAGTTTGACCTTAAGCATTGACTACATGAACCTGAAAAAAATATTCCCGATACTAAATTCTCAATGCACCCACATATATCAATAGATTACAGAAGCACTTTTCAATATTTGTTTGGTTCTAACACTTCTTACGTCAAGGTTGGTTGCCCAAAAAAGAAGTCATAATGTGTAAACACACATGTTTATATAAATAATCAATTAGTTTGTTGGTTCTAAGACGTCCTAACTCCTACTCCTAGCTGGTCAGGGTTGGTTGTCCTGAAGAAAAAAGAAGCGCACATATATGTAAATAATTACATATACATGTACAATAATAACCGTTAAGTATATAGATATACATGTTCACAAAATCACAGACTCACAGGCATGTGTTTGGCTAGCCGTCTGAATCAACTCCATGAAATTCGGATAGCCAACGTTTTGCATCAGTACTAACTTCTGCCGAACTCGTAAACAAAACCTAAGGCCATTAGCCAGTAATTGTTGGTGACAGAAAACATTAGCCCCAAATACTGTTAAACTTCTTTAAATAAGAATTGTTAATTTTCATAATGAGGCTTTCCACGACTTGATGTTTAGCTACATTTATCACCCAGTTCAATTAAATTAATAAAACCGCAACTGTGTAGTCACGTAGATGACGATTTGCAGACAGAGATGGCGATGCATGATTTCAGAGCTGGTCGGATGAGCAACTGAAGTGACATAGAAGTAGCAGCTAACGTATATATACTCCATCTATCTAACCAACCTCGTGCTAGATTATAACACATCCTATTAAGCTATGAATTTATGAATTTAGATATCCAAATTCATCGTATTACTATGTAACACATCCTACTACGAAATTAATTTATTTTAGGACGTAGGAAGTATGTATGCTAGTTCTGAAGACAATATGTAGTTAACATGCCTAATATGTTTTGGTTGCGCACTTTGTTAACTAGCCCCCATTTTTTAAAAAAAGAAAAAGAAGAAGAAAAAGCTATAGATCTAGAGAATTTTGTATATACTATGTGAAATAATATTATAGAGCTTTTTGAAACAAGGGATTGTTTCATACTCTTTCCTTTAAATTTTCTATGAAATAAACCAGTCTAAGCAATTTTGGGGGGAAATAAGCATGAAATTTCACCTCATGGTTTTTCCTCTTTCACGTGTTTTTTCTGCATTCTAATCGAACGATGGTTTTGTAATTTCCCTATGTTGCAAAATTCACGAAAGTTATGTTGTGAAATTCCGTAAAAAACCAATGAGTATGATATTCTATTTATACGTTTTTCTTATTCTAACGTGTTTTCTCAGTGCTGCGTTTTAAAGGGTTCTTAGCCTGTGCGAAGATGGAAACAGGGAAAAAGGTTATGTCATATATACTCCCTTTATCCCATTGTAAGCGCAACCATGAATTTTCATGTCTAATTTTGATCGTCTGTCTTATTTAATTTTTTTATGATTAGTATTTTTAATGTTATTATATTATAAAATATGAATAGTATTTTATGTGTGACTTATGTTTTTTATTTTTTTTTCAAAATTTTTTAAATAAGACATATGATTAAATTTGGATACAGAAACATATGGCTACGGTTAAAACGAGGCAGATGGAGTATTTGGTTAGGGGATTGCATCGAACCTCAAAATTGACTAGCTAGTCTATTATATTTACTTGATGAACCTAGTAGGTGTGTAATTAAGAAGATCATAGGATACCGGAGGTTCTTTATGGCGACATGCTTGTGATCCACCTTGATATATATCGTTGTTAAACAATAATGAACAAATGCAATTAATGGTTCAGATCGATGAAAGTGCTTAATTAGGCTTATACTAACTAAAAAGAAGGACACGAACAGCGTTATTCATCTCTGTGTTACAAATCCAACCATTTTATACTTGTTAGTAGTGGAGGCTTACGAGTACGGATGAACATGAACCGGACGGATAATCCATCAGAACATATATACACATGTGACAACGTTTTTTCTTCTCCTAGAAAAGTCAAGCATTTACTCCCCAGCTAATCCTATGATTAAGTAGTAATACAACTCCAACGTGTTAGGTGATTCATTTTTATTTTTATTTTTTTGGCGCGAGTGTTAGGTGACTTGTTCGTGCGAATGAGACATGCATTGCATATACACATGTTTTTGTTTGTTTAATTTGCTCCAGGGACTCCAGGCTAGCCGATCGAAGCCACTTCTGGTGTCTAGATTAGCTAGTGCCTAAAAGCTGGAGAACCTAATTAATTTCAGCATCGATCGTCTCCGCCGGCTAACAAAGATTCCTTGTCTCATGTTGCAATAGCTAGCTCACGTAGGACATGCAAAAACTTAATTTACAGTATGCTTTGAAAGTATAATTGCATGAAAACCTATTAGTATAAACGGCTACCGGCCTGTCATTCGGCATATTTTTTTTAAGCTATAGTCGTCATTTTTATGCCCGTTGGATATGTGTTAAGATTCGTGCTGGTTATTGGATGCGTGATAAAATTCGTGTTAGACGGCCGGTAAAAAAGATCAGCACATGTGGTGAGTTACATTTAATATATTTTTAAGGGATTTTCAGTCAGTCCCATGATGTATAAAACATGCCTTAATCTAAAAAAAACTGAACTAACATATTTTTGATATTGACGAAGGCATCCGTTCAACAGATGACTATCAACGGATATATCATTTATATATATAACTGAAAAAACAAAAAACAATTAGCCGTAAATATAAGTACATATGTTAACTTGAATCCATATGAATTGATCACACCACATCAGTTGAGCTACGCTTATTTTGCGTCTTTCAAAACACATCGTATATTTGGGCTGTGTAGAGGCCGGATTTTAATCTATTTTCTAAAGAAAAAAACACACATCGTACACACGTTCCAATCGGACACTGCCAAACGTCTTCTTCACACACTCAAGTCATCCTATCTCCTCCCGGCTTCCATTTTTCTCTACACAGAAGGTTAGGTATATCTAGCTAATTATACACACACCCTCGTAAGCAAATCCAAAATTCCAAGTGCTTACCTTAGCATAGATGCGACCGACCGACCGACCGACTGGGTGTAGCCGCGCCGCAACGGAGTTAACGTTCCAGTCGGCCGCAGTGTACCGTGCACCGGTGTACGTACGTGGCCGCCGTGATCTACAGACTACGCGACGGTGGGCCCCACCCCCAACAACCGCGGCTCGCGCGCGCCCTCTCGTTCGCACGCACCGCCACACACGGATGCCTTTTTTTTTTCTCCTTTTTTTCTTTTTTTGCTTGGACCATACCGACCGAGCGAGTGGACACCGGCCGGCCGATCCGATCCGATCCGACCCGATCCGTCCTCCGCCACTATACGTGCTACTGCTACCTTTCTGCCTTTTCTACCGTGCTACTGGCGCGGTGTGACTGACGTCACGGTGACGTCAGCCGGTAGGTTCGTTCCTCCGTCGCCGGGGGCGTGGTAGGTGAGGCCGGGCCGGTTGGACGTCGGAGGAGCGGGTCTCCGGTCCGGTCCGGTCTAGCCCGTGGAAGCAACAACTGAAGAAGAATTCCTTTTGACTCTCTTTTAATTAAACTATTATCTCTGATTGTTGTTTTGATTATTCTTTTTTCTTTTTTACCCCTTCCATGGAAGCTACAGTGCATAAGTCCAAGCTTAGTGAGGTGTGGTGACCATCGCTAAGCTGACCGGAACCGTATTATATATTTTTTTTTGGGTTGGTGGTGCTGTTAGATTATAATCCGATTTAGGCTGTGTTCGCTCCAGCGTGTTCCGAAAAATAGAACGTCCATTAACACGTGATTAATTAAGTATTAGCTAATTATTTTTTTAAAAAAGGATCAATATGATTTTTTTTAAGCAACTTTCGTATAGAAATTTTTTTAAAAAACACGCTGTTTAGCAGTTTGAAAAGCGTGCGCGCGGAAAACGAATGAGATGAGTTGGGAAACCTAGAGTAAGAACACAGCCTTAGTATTGGATGTTTCCTTCCCTTATATAGTTTCTCACGTAGTGTCCGTTTCGTAAATATTTTTTTATATTTACCAATGGTATTTGAGCAACTCTAATATATTTCACAAAAGATATACCTATGTACAAATTTTCTCCGAGTCGTTTCTCGTTAGTTTTATACTCCCTCTAATTCATATTATAAGTCGTTTGACTATTTTCCTGATTGAATTTTGTTAGATTTGATCAAGTTTACAGAAATATTTAGCAACATCTAAAATATCAAATTATTATTTTTATTAAATCTCACATAATATGTTTATTTGTCTTCAAAGTACTATTAATTTTTCTATAAACAACTTATAAAAGGAAACAGAGGGAGTAGTAACTATTTTTGTTGTTATCGTCAAACTTTTATTTGGTATTAACACATGCAATGCGGGAAAAATGTCTTATTCTAAATTGGGAAAAAAACAATTATAGGAAAAAGCTTGAGGATAAAGCCACTCCCTCATACGCGGATGTGTCACACGTAAACAACCAATATATGAAACCGCCACTTCTTTAGGATAAAAAATCATACTCTTCTAAACCAATTCTAAAAATTCAGCTTGCCACATATACACACAAAATGACATATAAAACCAAAATGTCACATCACATAAATAGAAAACAAATACCTAAAACCTTGGATATTCCAACCACACCAAACTTCTTCGCCAACAGCCTCCATATTTTAGACATGACATATATGCCGTGCAAACGAAAAAGATTTACTCTACAGCAGGCAAGGAGAAAAGGGGAGATACACGAGATAAAAGTCAGTGGCCTGAAAGAGTGAAAGGCTGAAACTCGAGCACAACCCAACACTGCCAGCAAAAAAACTGAAAAAACCAGAAAAGCCAATGGTCACCAACCCCAACAAAAAAGCGAGCGACCAATGCGATGGGGGTTCCGTAAAATCCCATCCCCTTCCCACCCTACCCAAACACCCGCTGATATAATGGGGTTGGTAAACGACGTTGACGTGGCACCCCTGCCCCAGTCAAACGAAACCCCCCCCCCCCCCTCCCTCTCACCAACCCAATGCTCCTCTCGCTTACAGGTGGGTCCCACACGTCATCCTCTCCGGGCCCCACTCACCAACTCCCCCCAACTCCCTTCTCCCTCCCGCTCCCGCCAGTATTTAACCCCTCCACCTTCCATTCCTCCCCTCTTCAGGAGACCTCGCCGCCGATCGATCAATCGCCGCCGCCGTCTCCTCGTGTAACCCTAGCTTAGTGGATTAGTTTAAGTGTTTGCCGGAGATTATGGGTCGGTGGCGGCGGGGCGCGGCGGCGGAGGGTGGTGGTGTTCCGGTCGAAGCTGCCGGACATCGAGATCGACAACAGCATGACGCTGCAGGAGTACTGCTTCGCGAGGATGGCGGAGGTCGGGGCGCGCCGTGCCTGATCGACGGGCAGACGGGGAGTCGTACACGTACGCGGAGGTGGAGCGGCGCGCGCGGCGCGCCGCGGCTGGGCTCCGGCGGATGGGGGTGGGCAAGGGCGACGTGGTGATGAGCCTCCTCCGCAACTGCCCCGAGTTCGCCTTCTCCTTCCTCGGCGCGGCGCGGCTGGCGCCGCCACCACCACGGCGAACCCGTTCTACACGCCGCACGAGGTCCACCGCCAGGCGGAGGCCGCGGGCGCCAGGGTGATCGTCACCGAGGCGTGCGCCGTCGAGAAGGTGCGGGAGTTCGCCGCGGCGAGGGGCGTCCCCGTGGTCACCGTCGACGGCGCGTTCGACGGCTGCGTGGAGTTCCGCGAGGTGCTCGCCGCGGAGGAGCTCGACGCCGACGCCGACGTCCACCCCGACGACGTCGTCGCCCTCCCCTACTCCTCCGGCACCACCGGCCTCCCCAAGGGCGTCATGCTCACCCACCGCAGCCTCATCAGCAGCGTCGCCCAGCAGGTGAGCCCTCCATGAATCCCCTCTCCTTCTTCTTCTCTGCTCTGCTCTGCTTCCATTTCCGTCGTTTCCGAGTCCGAATCGGGCAGCCGAGCTGAGCTCGCAGTGGCTGACACGTGGGACCCACCGCCGGCTCGGTGGGTCCCACATGTCAGAGTATCTGAGGGATGTTCTGTTCCCATTCTGGATAACTCGGTGATCAAGCGAGCAGGGGCCGGCTGGGTTTGGATTATTCAGATTTGTTTCGATTTGGCGTCACATATGCGCTGTGCTTATGTCCGTAGATTTGTTCACTTGTGTGTGCAACTGTGAGCTACTACTACTGGTAATAATGTACACGCTGCTCGGTGTGGGGCCCACCGCATCGTCACCTAACAACGGTGTCTGGTTGTGGCCCGTGCGTCAAGATTCGTGCATGGTCATCCATGAGTTTTGGCGCCAAAGGCCAAGCTATTTCAAACATGAGTTTATATATTATCGGAGTAGTAACTAAACGTGATCAAATTTTCATTCTTTCTTTTTTTTGTTCATGAAGGTGGATGGAGAGAACCCTAACCTGTACTTCAGCAAGGACGATGTTATACTATGCCTGCTGCCACTGTTCCACATCTACTCGCTCAACTCGGTGCTGCTGGCTGGCCTGCGTGCCGGGTCGACCATCGTGATCATGCGGAAGTTTGATCTCGGCGCGCTCGTCGACCTTGTGCGCAAGCACAACATCACCATCGCCCCCTTCGTGCCACCCATCGTGGTGGAGATCGCCAAGAGCCCCCGCGTCACCGCGGAGGACCTCGCCTCCATCCGCATGGTCATGTCCGGTGCCGCGCCCATGGGGAAGGACCTCCAGGATGCCTTCATGGCCAAGATCCCCAATGCCGTCCTCGGACAGGTAAATTGATGCCACATTACAATCATTGCGCGAACGAAAACAAAATCTCCTCTCTTTTTTTTTTTTGAGTCACTGACAAATGAATCCGTTATCCCTTCTTCTTTAGGGATATGGTATGACCGAGGCCGGGCCGGTGCTAGCAATGTGCCTGGCGTTCGCCAAGGAGCCCTTCAAGGTGAAGTCCGGGTCGTGCGGTACGGTGGTGCGCAACGCGGAGCTGAAGATCGTCGACCCCGACACCGGCGCCTCCCTCGGCCGGAACCAGTCCGGCGAGATCTGCATCCGCGGAGAACAGATCATGAAAGGTACACACATCCCCCACCCCCCAACCCAGGCCAAACACTCCATTGATCTCTAGATAGGATGTCAATACCCTGACGCTGACGTGGCGCAAAACGACACAAGGCCGTTGGACACTCGCCTCTCCCACTGTTGGGTGGGCCCGGGGTGGCGACTTCTCTCCCGCACACTTGGCTTTCAGGTCGTACATGGCGTCTTGCTGCGAGCTGAGTGAACAAACTTGCTGCAGCTTTGGTGCATAGGTTGGAAACCAAAGTCGTTTGGTCCCCTGCGATTAGGCCAAAAACACATGTTTTTACATGCGACGATGAGTCGTCGTCGTGATTTTGGATTGGTCTCTACCAAGCCACAAACGTGGTAGACTAGCTGCCAGTACCAGTAGGGTAGGTTCCAGTTCCACCGACTGAATCTGAATTCTTTCGGAGAAATTCTGTGCAAAACCAGCTGAAAAATCGATATCGTCTCCGATTTCTTTGAACAGAGGAAGGTTCTGATTTTTTTTTTTTTTTTTGGCTTTTGAAATGTGGTTAGTGGCTGATGTTGAGGGGTCGGAATTTCCCGTACTGGAAACAGTTGAGGTGTTGCTGATTAGGTGGTTCGTTGGGAGATCCTTTTTATTAAAAAAGAAGTGGACGGATTAGTGGTTTGGTCCAAGCTCCATGGCGATGATTGCCTGAACAGCTGAGAGAGGAGAGAGGAATTTCCGTCCACTCCACGTCTTTTTTTCTCTGATTTGTTTGTGGTAGCAGCGACCTCGCGTGGTTGTTGGCACGCACCAGCTCGCATCCTAGCTAGCAGCCACACAACGACGCACGTTGCTACTGCAAAATCATGCTCATCATCATCATCATCGCAGTGGCACGATCCTGGAATCCAAGTTGCGATGCTTCTTCAAGTAGATGAAAGAATGGGGGAAAAGAGAGAGAGAGATTAGAGCAAGTGTGTCTGCCACATGGATGATCTGAAGATCAGAAAATTCAGGAAGTGAGGTTCCACTAATGTTTGTTTTCGCAGTGAGTTTTTGGACAAGGCATTATTGCAATTAGGAAACTGGCAGGTCAAAGGCTTTTGGGTGAGGCGAACATGGGCATTGGCAATTTAGGCATATGCGTCTAGTATGCGTGTGTTCGGTAGTGGGCTTATAGTTGGACATGACATCAAGCAAAGGAGAAGTGGCAGCTTATCCTGACCGTATCTTATCACAGATCTCACCATGTGGATGTCATGTCCATTGTTCACAACTTCTTTTTTCTGAAGATTTCTTCTTTTGAGGACTTGTTCTGAACCTGTTTCTCTGAAGAACTGTTTTGAACTTGTTTCTCTGAAGAACTGTTCTGAACTTCTAATTGATTGGATATTTAGTTGGCATAGTCAAACCTGTACTACTTACATGGTACACAATAAATTATGTCTACTGGTTTTAAAATGGTTGATGTTGTCATGCGGGCCAGGAGACAGCTGGTACCGGTTAATTAGAACGAGATGTTTTCTTTTTCTAAGCCTTTCCTTTCAAGTTCCTTTCAGAAGTTTGTTAGGTTCTAGTTTACCTATCAACGGATCATTGGTTGGTATCTGCTTGGCGTGCAAAGTGGAGATCACATCAGTTTCAGTCGCCAGCCATGCTTCAGTTCTCCTGCATCTTTCTGTTCATCAACCACTACTATAATGAAACCCAAACCAAACCAAACCAAACACCCAAAGCTTAGCTAGTCTTCTAGTATTAATCAATACCACACCATCATGTGAAGCAAGTGTCACCATCACATAATGCAGGATTAGCATGGACATGGCATCTCAAGTACCAAGTTGAATAAGGAGGTATCCAATTAGCACTGCTGCATCTCAGAAAGCATTGCACAATTCATAGTTAGAACAGGCCAAATGAGTGGTCCATCAACCTAATTGCTGTCACTGGCTTGGAAATGTTTGGTGGCCCATCATGTGAAATTGTGAACAAGAAAAGCCACAGTTGGGTGACTGCTCCAGTTGCTCAAAGTCCAGCCTGAAAATCAATCAAAGAAAGATGGCAATGGCGTCACAAGTCAATCCTAACCTTTGTCCCATTAAATTTGAAGAGTCTATCTGACCAAACCAAACTCTAGTTGGTACAGTAGGTACAAATCCAAGACTCTTTGGTTTGGTTGATGGATGCAGCTGCCAGCATCCTGGATATCTTTGTGAAGTTTTTACTTTTTTTTTTACTTTGAATAAAACTTAGAATTCTACCAGTGCTGCAAAAACAACAGAAAATTCAGAAAATGATTGCCACTTCAATGCTGGCACCAAACAAGAATCACCTGAAAAATAAGTTCAGTACCCTGCCAATTGCCATGTGCATGTACACATCTGAAAACCAATGACTCTCCTTGACGTGAACAGTTACAGCTTAGCTCTGCCATGTGCGTGCATGCACTGATGCAAAGCTGGATCCGATGTTTCCTTTGGATTATTTGATCTGCAGTACAGAATTTTGTCACCACTGAAACTGTCTTCTCCTTCAGAAACAGCAGGAAATGATTCTTGGCCGTACTGACGAGCTGTGGGGAATTTTGCAGGCTATCTGAATGATCCTGAGGCGACCAAGAACACCATCGACGAGGACGGGTGGCTGCACACCGGAGACATCGGCTTCGTCGACGACGACGACGAGATCTTCATCGTGGACAGGCTCAAGGAGATCATCAAGTACAAGGGGTTCCAGGTGCCACCGGCCGAGCTGGAGGCGCTGCTCATCACTCACCCGGAGATCAAGGACGCCGCCGTCGTCTCGTGAGTGTCCATCTCTGATGAAATTCGCCATTGATTAATCACGAGAGAATGTAGTGAACTGTCACTGATTCAGTTGCTGGTGAAACTTCTTGTTTTCAGGATGAAGGATGATCTTGCCGGTGAAGTGCCAGTCGCCTTCATTGTCCGGACAGAAGGCTCAGAAATCACCGAGGATGAGATCAAGAAATTCGTTGCAAAAGAGGTACTAATCACATGCAAATGACAGCAACAAGGATTCTGATTTAAATCTTGCTAAAATTTTTCTGACACGTTTGCAACAGGTGGTGTTCTACAAGAGGATCAACAAGGTGTTCTTCACCGATTCCATCCCCAAGAACCCTTCCGGCAAGATCCTCAGGAAGGACTTGAGAGCCAGGCTCGCCACCGGCATCCCCGACGCCGTCGCCGCCGCCGCCGCCGCCGCCGCCGATGCGCCCAAAAGCAGCTAAGGCCAACGCCGACGTTTTCTCTATTTTCAGTCACACAACCGGTGAAAAAAAAATGCAGAGATATGATGTTGCTGTCCATGAAAATGGAGGCAGAAATGGAGCAGAGGAAGTTTATAGTTTGGTTTGTTGGTTGGTTGATGCTGCTGCAGCAGCTTGTGCAATGTTCATAAAATGGCATTAATATTAATATTATTATACATAGATGATGTATTGTTTTTGACCATAAGAACAAGGCTGATTACAAAATAATACAGTGTATTAATTACGCCCTGTTTCTCTCTACTTTGGAGATTCCAGATGCTTCCTTTTACACTTGGCCTAGTTTCGGACCAAAAAAATGGGTGAAATTTGATTGCATTTGAGTGGCATTTCAGGGAGGAAATTATTTTCTGGAACATATGCTATTGAAAAAGGCCCCAGTATTTGAGTATTTCAACCTCAAAATGGAGCTGGCCCACTATATTTCACGTGAAGCCCAAGAGACACCGAGGCCCATGTAAGGCACAGTAAACGGGCCATTTCGAAGGGAATGCCTCACGGTCGTGGGCCTCGTTTGGTTTCATGGCCATACTATTTGTGCTACAATTGGCTAACCATTTTCCAAACAAAATTCGGTTTTGAAGAACAAATACCTGCAAAAATTTCACCTCCCTCCATTTTTCATATAACCGAAATCTATGATAAGGCAATAGGCAGACTATTGATTTGTCTATAGTTAGGGCTACATAGTTTGTGAATGTTCTTTTCAAATTATGCAACAGATTATTTGCTTCACATTCAAAAAATATGTTTTTTTCAAAAAAAAAGAGACTTTCTTCCACTGGGTAGTGTTTGAATATCCTGAAAATAAAGATGAAGATAAAGATTAAGTGTTTCACGTAAAACGATGTGGTAATAACATGTGATTAATTGAGTTTTAATTCTTACAAACTTGAAAAATGGATTATCTGATATTTTAAAACAACTTTCACATAAAAAGTTTTCGCACGAAACACACCGTATAACAGTTTGAAAAGCATACCATTTTAATACAAAATTTCATCCACTCTTTTCAGTGGATTCGAACGGGGCCTCGTGAATTGATAAGACCAAGTAATCTGTTAAGTTTCTTTCTCAAAATATTTAATTTATCTATAAAACTAAATAGATAATCCGTGACTCTTAAATTCTTAATAATCTACAATAAACTGGCTATGGTAGATTGGTAGGAAGCTAGTCGAGGAATCAGGACTTCTTCTGTCACCTATTTATTTCTCTAGTCAAAGGTTTGCTAGCTCTATCACCTATTTTATTTCTCTTCCTTTCGATTGTATATGATCTATGTAGTGAAAGTGAGATCAAAAAACAAAATTGGAGTTCATAACTTTTTTTTTTGCTCTTCCATTATCCGAAAACTTACATAGTCTGCAATGTCAGACGTTGCTAAAAAGCAGCCGAACGTAGCTTCAAATTACATATATACTTGCTGGCCTCCTATAGCTAGCAGCTATAATTCTGGATACGTATCTGAACATAAGTATGTTCAGATTCATCTCTAGAATTAGAGTTTTCTAGTACGGAGAGGTAGCTAGCACTGCCGCGGGCAGCCGAGGCGGTGGCCGGCCGGCGAGTAGAGGCGGAAGAGGCGGCGGGCGGAGAAGGCGGAGAGGACGGCCATCCCCAACGGCGGCGAGGAAGCTGCAGAGCATGCCGGCGGCGGCCTGCTCGCAGAAGCGGGTGTAGATGTTGCAGAGCTTGCTCCACTGCAAGGCCTCCACGCCGATCAGCCCCACCATGCACGCCTGCAGCGCCGCCGCCGTGCTCGCGAACACCACGTACGCGCATCCCTGCGTGCATCACCAAATCGATCACAATGGGAAGAAACAAAACAAACTCATGATCAATTACAAATCGCTATTATGCTGGTTTTTTTTTTTCTAGCTAGCTAGCTACCACTTGACCAACAAGTTGGATGCTTAATTAATTTTACTGCAAGAGTTTTCCACCATGGAACTTGAAGTCAAGTACTACCTCCATCGTGCTATAATATAAACTTTTAGCGTTGACACAAGTATTAATAAAATATTTAAAATTCAATAAGAAAATATTGTGAGTAGTCGAGAAGTAGAAGCCTATGAAAAAATGAATGATGAAAAGTTATGCTTGGTTGAAAAGATAACATTGATCGAGACATCATTATATTTTAAGATAAATTATATTCCATCCGTCTTAAAATATAAGAATCTAGAACTGGACGAGACATTTCCTAGATAGAGAATTGTCCTATCGATTTTAGGTTATTGTATTTTAGGACGGAGAGAGTAAGGATGGATTGAATAAAATATATTTTGAAGAAAAGATCGATGTGGACTAGAAGCTTTTTTTTTTCTGAATTTAATTATAATTAGTACTAATTAATAAAGAAGACGAAGACGACGGCAGGTAGAGGGCGCTTTGCTATCTAATTATCTATATATCGCGATAATTCCAGATGATATGATATTGCGCATTAATGGAAACAGTTGGGAGAACCAGCCATTTGCTCAATCACCCTGTTCCTTCTTTTCTGGAGTCCTCAGCCTCACGGCTCATGTTCGACGCATGTGTTCCACTGTTTCATCCAAATCTTGACGATCTTAACTTCAAGAGGATCGCATCATATCATGCGCTACATCCGATGACAACGACTCACCTTGTCGAGCAGGAACGATGTCCACGCCGTTGTCGAGTTGAAAAAATGTACTAGAAATTAATCATAATATGGTTTTCTCATATTCTCGCTAGCTGGATTCTAACCAACTGCTTGCTAGAATCTAAAGTTCCCAAACAGATCATAGTACGTTGTGATATGAAATTGAAAAGAAATTAGTTATTTCTCATTGATTAATTGTAGGAGAGGGGAAATTGATAATATTCGATTAATCACCACATATAGCACTCTATAGATCAGTTTATTGGTAGTACATACTACTATATAGTACATTTTCATTTTCCAGCTGCTAAACATAACAGTGCGCACGTTTAAGTTATACTCCTGTAACATCATGTCGATTTCTTGCATTTATTGATGAGATGATCGGTCAAGTAGATATTGGAGTTCTGGCTGGATGGAAGTTGTAAGTTCATCTCACATCTTGTATGTGAAGATTCTCTTGATGAGTAATGAAATTCCCTTTGCCCCGAAAAGAAAAATAGATATTGGAGTAGATCGATCTACTACTGTACTGGCAGATGCTTGCTTTGTTCTTCTTTCGTTTAAAGAAAAAAAAAAGCAAAAGTTTCTCCTATTGTAATCCATGTCAGGATGCCATTATTTTAGTCAACATTATTATGCTTTAAACAATTTCAGTTAACATTAAATCAGGTGCTCACTTACCCCTCCGGTTTTTCAATACGTTTGACTTTATCATTCGTACTACTTTAAGCATGATTCATATTTTCATATTGACACTAAGTTTTAAATAAAACGAATATATCAAAAGCTAATAGCGTCATTTTACGTTTTTGTTGCATAGAGAAGCAAGATCTACTAGATTAAAAGAGAGAGAGAGAAGAAAGATCTAGGACTAGCCTGTGTGCCAAATGTTACCTCCATTCAAAGTTTTTTTTCGGAGAACCTCAATCCAAAGTTTGAACTAGTGCTAATCAATCTACTTTCATCTACTCCTAGATCCCAACTGTCCAATTATTGCATCGTTTCTTTAATTTAGGCCTCTCCCTTCGTGTACGTGTTTGTTGTACTCTTCTCCATCTATTATTTGGATGACACAAAACAGCTGGGTCAAAGGATTTTCAGAAGATTTGTTTATGAATTAAATTGGTTTTTTTTAATAAAAATCCTATAAAATTCACGTGTTCTAATTTCTAAATAATGGAGGGAATTTGACTTGACGACCTCCTCATTTTTCAGTGAGAGGGGTTGTGATTTGTGAAAAACAAGAGACATCAAGCAAATACTTCCATTTCGAGTTATGACTTATGAAACGATCTAGCCAGTGCAAATATATGGCCCTTCCATAAGGACCAAATTGACATTAACTTCTTTGCTGAACATTTCACATTAATGCAAGCAAAGGGAAGCAGGAGTATGAACTGAGCATAGCTTATCTGGTTAGCTACCTTATCACGAAATCTATTAATCTGAATTTAAGTCCTAGGTAAACACACTTACAACTATTGTTCTTTCAGCGATTCTCTGTAGTAACTCCGTCGAAATATGTTAGATCAATTTCTTAGAACCAATCGCTACTGGCACTGCAGTTGATGAATGTCGCATACTCTGTAGTAACTTTATCCATCCAAAATTCCGTTCCACAACATAAGAAATTTTGGATGGATAAGACACATTCTAGACAATTCTTAGTATTCAGATGTATTATACCTATTCAAAATTGTTTATATCTTTGAACGGAGGGAGTACGCTTGAACAAATCACCAGCTCTTCCAGCACTTGGAAGGACCAAAAGGGAGAGTAATTAGAGACTTTGTGCGCAGCAAAATCGTCATCAGTGATTTGTCGTGTCCGTTGATCATCCATTGTGTTCTGCACCATGAGATTCACAAAACGTTGGTGATTGCTGAAACACAAGCTGACCCCAAGCAGAGATTACACCGTCTCAATTAAGGCCCTGTTTCTTTCAGTTTGGGATTATTATAATCTAGATTATTGAGTCAGATTACTATAAGCTAGATTATTATAATCTGTAGTAGAATAAGCGGTTAGTTGTTTCTTTTCTAGATTATTAGAGCCTAAATTATTGGGTTTGTAAGTCTAAAGAGGGAGTGGGTTGGCATGGTGGGTAATTTCACCCAATAATCTAGAAAAAGCTCACCTAAATGAGCTTATCAGATTATATAAGCTGGGCTCCAGATTATAATAAGATACTTCAATAATTTGTCTGTTTCTTTCAGCTTACTCCTAATAATCTGGATTATAATAATCCCAAACTGAAAGAAACAGTGCCTAATAAGTCAATTCGTGATGGTGCGGCGGTCGGAGAATTGAACTCCGTCGTCATCACTCGTCAGGGAGCCTCGCCCAGCTCATCCAACGGCCAACGCCGGCCTAAACTGAAACTGGCCAACGGTGATTAAAGGACTTGATGGAACACCAAGCTTCTTTCCGCATAAAAGGACTAGTTAATATAGGTTTACTTAAAAGCCGTGGATCGGTGGAAGATTTAGGAGCGCCACGTCAGCAATTTTTGCAAAAAAACCCCTATGCTTTCGGTTAACTACGCGCTGGTCCCTGCTAATATCCGCCGTCCGATCTCGAGGTAGGGCCGATCTGGCCGTCCACGTTCTTCGCTGTGCTGGCCCTTCCGCACCCGTGGGATCGTCGGATCTCTAACGGACGGTGTGGATTTCGCCAGCCGAACAAACCCTAGCCGCCTCGCCCTCCTCCCCACGCGCGCCGCCTCGCCCTCCTCCTCCAATCGCGCCGTAGCCTCGCCCTTCTCCTTCACTCCGTGCGTCGTCGCGCGCGCGCCGCCGCAACTCCTCCTCCTCACTCCCTCAACCTACTCCAGCCATCTCGCGTACCGCCGTCGCCGTTCCCTCCCCCGCGCACGCGCGCATCGCCGCTCCTCTCGCACGCGCGCGCCATGCCCTCTTCTCTTCATTCCTCGCACGCGCCGCCGCCGCCGCAGCTTCTCCGTCCTTCGCCTCCTCGCACCCTCATCCAGCCATTGTTACTGTGCCCGCACTCCCACGCCGACAAGCGAGTCCGTCATGTCCGCCAGTGAGGAGGCGGGGCTTCTAGATCCGGCAACGGCGGCCTCCTCGCTGGTGGATCGTCGGTTGCCCGGACGAGAGGGGTGCAAGCCACTGTACCCTCTTCTCCTCTTTCATCTCATCTCCACGTTAGCCTCTCTCTCCCTCACCCTATCCTCTATGCCTGATGCAATCCCAGGTCCGATTCCCTCGACTTTCCAGGCGGATACGGTCGTGGCCCTCTTCGGCAGTACAACGCTGCTCTCCACCATCTTCTCCCATTCTCCACGCCACTCACTTCCCCTCGGTGCCAGATCCAGCTCAGGGGCTGCTGGATTTGGTACGAGGAGGACACATGCCGACTGCTTTCTAGGAGGATGGGGAGAGCAAGAGCAGCAGCTTGGGCACCAAGCCACAACGGCGGCAAGGCATGGGCTATGGCAAAGTACAGCGACGACGGCAGCAAGGCACAAACTATCATGTATGTGTTGATGACCTGCAAGTAAATTGGGACATGTGTGTTCTTTCTCCTAGATGTTCTTTATTCTTTCAATATGACTACTGCTTAAACATTGATTTCCCTATTATATGCATATATACATATCTGTTCTAGGCCTGCTCTCTATTCTTGATTTGCTGCTCATTGTGAGTTTCACATGATTGGTAGGAAGGAAAGAAAAAAAGGAGTGAAGGCTAAAATGCTGGTTATTCAGTACATAATGTTTAAACATCCCTACCCAGGTACAGATCAAATCATCTCCTTCTATCATACATATGTTGTATATGAATTGAGTGTATTGATATTATGATTCGGTTTCTCCTAGATGCCCTTCTTCATTCTTTGAGCATGAGTTTTAACAGATCATTTGTCTATACAAATTAGTTTTACTTGTTTACACATTAGTGTTGCAGTATTAATACGAACTGTTGCCATGGTCTAGCTCTCTATGTACTTTTGGTTGGGAACACAAGAGTGACATATATGCCTATCATTAATCTATAATAATAGCTGCAATGTTGTATTTTATCTTAGAATTACCCATTGTCTAAGCATACAAAATATCCATCTGTAATTTGATTGGTTAGTTCTTACATTATGCATACCAGGTTTATTAGTACCATCACTTCCGTTTCCATAGGCTTTCTCAATATTTGATACAACCAAAATTTGCCATATGGGCTACAAGTGCTCTATGAAATATGTTGTAGGTCTGTTATTCTACTGTGCTATTTGGTTATTGGAAGTAATTATTATTACCAACTTCTAAGCCTTTTACATTTCACCGTTTTAGTTGTTGGCACCTACTGAACAATATTTTCCCACCAAAGTATTCATGAGGTTATTTTCTTTTGGAGTCTAGACAGTCTTCTCTGGGGTGTACATTATTATAGTTCCATGATACATGCCAGTTATTTTTGTTGTTATAGTGAGTGTAAAGGTGAAGCCAATTTTATTTCCCAAATGGAACATGCAAGCTATGTTAAACTAAGTTCTTCAGCTTTCATCCTTGGTAATAAGTTCCCTTTTGTGCTTCTTATCAGGTGTGCAAAAGGAAATAAGGCAACGTTGTCAAGAAATGAGAAGACCACTAAACATTGACTTGAATCTGGAAGTATTACATATGACCCGGCAAAGCTTAAATTTTTCTGATGACATCAAAGTTTCTCGGTGAACCTGACAACTTGATACATATATTGCATCCAACGTTCCAATTTGGCCAGTCCAAAGGTACCATTTGTTTATATATCTCCATTTTTACTAGCTCACTTTCCTGATATATGTATGATAGATCATTAGGTTGGCAGTTCTTCATGCCTTCTTCACATTGTAGTTCTCAGTGTATTTTCTCTATATTCTTGATCTATACATGGACTTGGAATAAGGTGTTCACCCTGAATAAGGAGGGAGGTCAGTACATTTTTCCTACCTTAAAAATCTGAAGTATGGTTGAATATTCTATTAGATGATATTCAGATAATATTGTTAGTTTATAACAGGCCAGTTGGTTTATACCTAAGCCACTTGGTCAATGCAAAGCTATATATTCTATAATTCCTTTATTTCTTACCAAGGAATGAGAATGTGCTCTGTTTGATTTTTTATTGATTTGTTGTCCCCTATTTTTGCCCTATATTTATTTCGATACTGGAGTTCATTCAAAGAAACGAACCTATTATCCGTGAATTATATTGAAACAACTACAATGGTAAAAAATTATATTTCAGTTTAAGATTTTAAACTGAGATATAAAGGAATTATAAAGGAATACACATGTTTAATAGACTGGCTTAGGTATAAATCAGCCAGAATTTAATAGACCACGAATACACATGTTTGCGATTCTTCATTATCTCAGTTCAAGCTCTGTGTATAACAAGATAATTGGCAATATGTTGAGACATGCCCTGAATAATATGGCAGTATCAATACCAGATATATATGGCTAAAATTGTTGATATGAATTGTCCAATTAATGTTTTCTTTTTTTATCTACATTTTGGGCATTCAGATAGTATTTACTGTGTGTGTGTGTTGCACTAAGAGCAGAAACAGATCAAGAGATGCAGTGTCTATAGTAGATTCATACTCTTCTAATTGTTATCAGCAGGTTGAGAAATCACCAACTTCGGTATGTGCCTTATGGGTTATGTGTTCTTGATATATAACCATCTTATTTATGATCTCATTTTATTCTCTGATGGTACCATCAATTATAAATGATTTTGTTTTTCTAAAAGTCCTTTGTGTAGTTAACTAGATAACCAAACGATTGGAGCTGATGGCATATGGTTCCAAAAATTGCCCATGCTATATAGTGGAGTCTGGAGATATGTTTTTTTTACAAGAATTTGGAGATGTGTATATATTTAATTCACCAGATGAAGGTGTCATGTGCCAGCCATGTGCAATCATTTATATTGTAAGGGCTCAGGCCACATTGGGTAGTTTAGACTTATAATTTGATATATCTCTGTGCTCGCTTATACATATAAATTTTTCATCTTATGTATGATTAAAAATATCATTGACAACCACCTATTATGTATCATCTTATTCACACGCGCAGTGTAGCGCGCGATTATTGCTAGTTACTATGATGGCAACTGAAAGTGAAGGCGAGGACAGGGCGCAATCTGGCGATAATTCTGTATTTATATGATGCAGCATTGCCCCATTCTGCCGCTCGAATCTCATGCTCCCATTATCAGGGCTCATGTGCGGCGTGCCATGCAGGAATTTTGTTGGATTTTATGGATCAATTCAATCCCCGCAGAATTTCTTACTTCCTCCCTCTAAGAATATAATATTTTTTTTTAGTATAGTGTCAAATCAACCATTTTTAACTTTAACTATTAATAGAAAAAAATATCAATCATGTAAAATTGATGTTACTAGATTTATTATCATTAGTCAAACTATTATAATATGCAACTATTTTATTTAAAACATTTTATTTTTATAGATATTGTTGGTCATGTCGAAGTTAAAAAATACTTATATTTTAGGATGGAGGAGGTAGAAAAGAACCCCCATCTCATAGCAAACTAACCTATGAAATATACGACTCTTTCGTATGAACCTCCAGTCACATTGTTGCCAACGTACCAGATCAAATTCTAAACATTGCAAAAATAGATGTCCTACAGGTAATACATCGGCCATACACATACTATCCGCGTTAATTCACATTGTTTTGTTTATAATCTGCACAATCTATAACAAACGAGGAAAATAAAATGGTACGCAAACATTTCAGGTGTTTTTACAACAAAGCAGAACTACCCGCTGTACATAATCGGTTGGTTTGTTTCAATGCCTTTCAAGGCAGCATGAGTCCCAAAACCTAGTTTAGAGCATCTGATGGTATTAACATTTCAACATTAATAGCATCTAACGGTAGCCAATACACGCTTAACATGTTGTTAATCATCCAGCTCAACAAGCTGCGCCCTTCTTTCGGCAGCTTTCTTCCTGACGAAAATCCCCCATCTCATGGCGGCCTTTATCTTGAGCCACCCAACAACAGCTTTCCCAGATGAACGGGTGCGCTCACCTTCGAACCCAAGGTTTGGTAATGGAGATGGCATGTACGTCGGGAAGCCGAAGGCGTCTTCCTGCAAACTGGTAGACGCTCCACCCATGCTGAAGACCCTGAGCAGCTGCTGCATGTCTTCGCTCTCGAGCATTTGATGGCTTTTCATGCGAATATCTTCGGTGAAGTCATCAGCGAACTGACCGTTTTGACTTCGAGTCCAATCATCATAGCCAACATTTGCTGGCTGAATCGACTGACTCTGTGAAATTGCTTGTTGCAATTGGCCTAGTTCCAGGCCCATGCCATCATTTCCGGTTTCTTGATTATCAGACCCCATCAACATACTAGGCGGTAAAAATGAAAAGGTGTCATCGTATGGCACAGGGACATTGGCAGATGTACTTTGAAGTTGAGATGGCTGTGTAGCTGCTTGGTTGCCATCATACCCTATGGAATCAGTTCCAGTTCCACTTCCACCTGAAATGAATGAAACTAGCATGGTGTTCAGAGGCTCTTCTATAGTGACAAATCACGCGCCCTATAGTTCATCTGTTTATTCTAAATGTGTAAGCAACGTTTTAGGGTTTCAACCATATTAATTACTACCACCCCATCCCCAAATATAAGGGATTCTAGAGTCTTTTGGAGAGATTAAGGATGAGAGAAAAAGACGATGATGCCCCTCAATAAATGAGGGGGAGTTGGGGAGCGGGAGGGTGGTTAAGGTAGGATTGGGTGAAAATTAAATGAGGGGTGATTGGATGGGACAGGTAGTACTACAAAATCCCTTATATTCGGGGACAAAATTTGAATTATTCGATGTCTTATATTTGGGGACAGAGAGAGTATATTTCTAGCTGTCAACTAAAATAACAAAGAGGTACTAACATAGAAATGGTAGATAATAACTCATGCTTCTAACCTGCTGGAGATGGTCCTGTCATGCTCGCTGATGAGATGCGTTGTTCGTATGAAGCAGGTTGACTCAGAGGAGGATGTGTCTCAGCTTGTCCAGTGGGTGCAGCCTTTTTCTTCGGTTTAGAGTTCAAGAGAGCTTTACCATCATATTCAATGGCATACATCCAATTATCATATGCCTTCTTAACCAATGCATCAGCAAAGAGCTGTAATGGACAATACCATCCCAATCAGTCAATATGGTATTAAAAACGAATAGCTTAAAGTTCTCAAAAGCTCATGCAGAGAATAAATAAAGCATAGCTCTTAATTCTTAAACATGCAAGTGTAGTGCTACAAGCTTAGATTTTACACAGAAGAATACAGTGAATATAAGGCTGAGTTTTATTTCATTAAATAGTGGTTATTCTTAATGATTTATCGATGTCTTCTGTACTGGATGTTTGGGGAGTTGTACAGTGACACATCCTTTAAAAAATAAAAATGGCAGGACTACAGGGGCACTCTCTATTCACTAAGTGCCAAAGGAAGTTTACTGCAACAATCGATTGGCAGACAGGAGGTCAGAAGACCTTAGGAACAAAAGAACAGCTGACACATGATGAGGCACCAATGCAACTAACCCAAGTATTCTTGGGTCATCGTAGCACAAAACACTTGATACACCTTATTCCAGTTCATAGCATGCGCTACAATATAAGAGAAGGGGTGTGTGCGTGACCTACATCAACGCACTAACATAATATAAAGTTCAAAGTACACATTATTATCACCCCTCCCTAACTTATTTACAAAAATAACCCTTTAGGCTGTCCGGCCATGCTAGTATGCAACCAGTCAGGTGTAGCAAATGAACATTGATACGCCAACAGTTCTCACTTTTTATTAATAAATGAAACCTTTAACCACGCCACGTAGCAAAACAACACTGCCACTATGTTGGTGGCCATGCCTAAAAGGGTTCGCTGTCCAGAATAAAATGTGACAAAAGGAAAGCTATGCAACCAAGCATTTTTTATTGCTTTTGTGTTACATGAGTGCATCTTTAAATGAATGGAAATACCATTCAAGTTTGATATTAGAAGACAACTTAAGGACCACGACATACACACACAACAAAAAGGATTACAACAATGCGTGGTTTAGCAGAAATCCCAACGAAATCCCATGGCATTGCAAATGAAAATTTCAAAAGTTTTATGGTTTCCTGACTTGTTTCTGTGACCATGGCTCATTCAGTTTGCTGTCCACATGCATTCATTAGCATGGTTAAATGCTTTAATCTTTATCAGTCTAGAAGCCTTACAGAGTCAAACAGATTAACTCTAACTAATGTATCATCTTATAATTATGCATGTGAATGGAGAACGAAGAGCAAAATCACATATGTCATGACCACGTAAGGGTACGATTGTCATTTTATTGGTGGCACATGTAGTTTTGGTTGCCGTGGTTTCATTCTTGGATATAGCCATGTAGACAGGCATGTTAGACAAGTTTCCATAAGAAAATTTTGGTATGAATTATGTCTTCCAAAAACAGCCAACATAATATATGCATCGTTATCAATGTGCACTACTATAACCAACCTTTTGGCTATCATCAAGACTTTCAGATGAATAGAACTGCTCGCCAGAAATCAACCCACAGAATGCATAGATGTTGTTGAAAATAGCACCAATAGATCTATTCTCGTCTGAATAATATATGTAATATTTTCCACTTAAGACACAAGTCTTTGCATGTTCGACAAGAATATCCCACATCTTATTAGACATACCACTTCCAAGGATCTGGGACAGAATAGCATATATGTTAGAACTCAAACGAAAGAAAAAAAAGAAGAAAAATGCTGAGTAGGAAATAATCTTACGCTGCGCAACTTCTGAGGATCTCGAACCACAAGCCTAAGGAAGTCTTCAACTGTAGAAATTCCAGCTTTGTTCAGTCTCTTATGGAAAGATCCATCCTTCCCTATCTTTTCTAACCTCCAGACCTCATCTTTCAATGCAGGTGGGTAGTGCTTCTTATACACTAATCAAATGAAATTCAAACAGTTAATAGAAATATCATGAAGAGATCGTATCATATCATGGTTGCTTCAGAGGACTTACATTCTCCTCTGTGGTCCTTAACCATGAAAGCTTCAGTTTTTGCCTCGCGGATGCGAATACCCTCACAAAATCCTGAGGAAATTTTCAAACCAAGTCGGAACTTCCGACTCCTTATCCAGCTAGAGTTATCTGTGAATGTAAGCTCCCCTACAGTGCCAACACCTTCTTTTAGTGTGACTTGTACATCACCAGTTAAAAGAGGGCGCTTTCCTTCACGCTCTTTCACTACATGACTTTCAAACTCTTCTCCCGACCATCCCTCCTCATCTTCATTGTTGAAATCACCTTCTAGAACAACAATGTCAAGTTTGGCACATGACTCGGGTCCAGAAGATACAACACAACCAGTTCCAGCATCAAGCAAAACAACATGAATTGCGGCTCCCTGCTCCCCTTCAACTTTTCCTCCAGTAAAAAGAGGAAGAGACAGTCTTGTCCTGAACTGGAGTTGCAGATTTCTTCCATCAGGACCTTCAATTCGCTTCGGGGAAGACCTGAATTATTCCAACAGTAGCAAAAATATATATATATATCAATGTGGGTTCTACCAAAGGTTGTTGTAGGTTTACGTGCTTCATTTTAACAGTTATAATCTAGCCCAGAGATCCTAAAACAAGCAATAGGGTACTTGTGAAAAGAACTAGCAACAAGCATCATGAACAAGCACAGCTAACAAAAGGTTATTTTGTATCATATGCAATTTGATGGTAGGAGTTGCAGCAATATAACTTCAACGGTTAGTTCGATGTACTGCTGGATTATATTATACAAGGAAGTGTGTGAAACAATAAATTCATAGTCAACTAAGCGATAGAACAGAGTACCTTCCAGTTATTGTTGCAGGACCCAGTCTGCCCAACGCACGCTCCACTTCTTCACTAACCTAGTATGTATACAGAGAATATATATAAGCGAATGTAACTAAGTGCAAGAAATAATTAACAGTAGTGAAAGAACATATAAATGTAGACAGTAGCGTGCTAGAATAAACCTATGCAAAAAAAAAAGAGAGTAAAGCGACATGATAATAGAATTCCGCTTAAAAGAGAATTGCTTTGTTCTTACCACTCTACGAAGAATTGGTTCCAGTGATGAGCAAAGCCTCTGCAGACTATCCACCTTTAATGCTTCAACAATAACACTGCAGAGAAAGAGGCGAAGCGGAAAAAATCATGACAGAAGAACAAAAGACGCAATTCACCTTCTCACATGTTGAGCTTTACAGTAATGAACACGCAAGGGAAACATGTTTGAAAAAAACTGTAATCAAAACTACCAGAAATAAGTAATTGACCATTATTAAATGATGTGCAGAAATAAAAGATGAACCCTATTAAGACATTCATTAAAACCATGGTAGTCAAATTTGACAACTGACAGACCATAAATCAGCATCAAAAGATCAGTACACTTCATAGCCATCTACTGTACTAGCATTTGCGAACAGATCCATGATTAAAAACAAATGCAAATAAGTCACAGATGCTGGTTGTTACAAAAATACTAACACTATTATTGCAGAGACCATAGATGAGGATTATTTTGTTAGATAGTGGAAATGTGTTTCACACCTGCTGACTTCTGCACAAGCACATTAGCACAGAAAAGAACAGTTGGGAAAAGCTATCTCTAAAAGGTAGTACAACCCCAAATCCTGAAACAGTCATTTGGATCCATCCTATAACATACAGATAGGGGTTGGTCAACAGTATCACTATTAGTAACACTAACAGTGCCGAGTGCCGACCTAAGACCAAAATTTGTCACAGAAGGATAAAAATTCTACTGATGGGTCAGAGTACAAACTTACTAAGATTTCTGGCATTTCCCTGACAGATCACACACCACCTTTCTAAAAGAAATTTTGCAGCATCATGTCTACATATGCTCAAATTACACACCGCAACTAAGCAGTAAACTAAATCAAACCACTCCCAATTCTCGATCGAGCACTACTGCAGGAGTAACCCTAACCCTACTATGGCTAGCATCCCAAACATATCTCGAGGTTAGAAACGGAAAGAAAGATCAAAACCGCGGAAAATTTTCCCCTCACCTGGCCAGTGCGGGGGGCCGCGCGCGCTTGGCCTCGGGGCGGCCGTCGCCACCGGCCGCCGCGGCTTCCAGCCCGCGCTTCTCCTTCATCGCGCGCCCCCAAATCTGCAACCGAAACGAGCACAACCCGCGTCAGATTCCGCCACCCTTTTCCGCAATTTGACACACGTGAAGGAAAGCGAAGAGGGATCCGGTCACCTCGCCTCGGCG